>VDFB02335451.1:0-29384 GCA_007258455.2 Sequoia sempervirens
ATGCACTTTCGATATAGTGATGCATTTGATGAAAATACAGTAACACAATTGATTTCAGTGTCACTATTTACTGGTAAACAAAACTAAACTTGAATTTTGACATGGGTTTTAATTTTTTTATTTCATCTGATTGCTAACATGTCACTAACTTCTCATTTTTATTTTTGAGGCTAACTGGTTTTGCAAGTTTAGGCAATAAAATTTGAAGTGAAGGAGCATATCATCGTTTGATTATATAATTTTAACAAGTTTTTTTACACTTATGGGGCAATTATAACCCATTTATGATGCTTTATTTCATGTTTTAGGACTAACTTTGCAAACTTTTGAACACACCAACACTTTGTACTTAGACATCTATCAACTCAAACCCTAACTTAGCTACTTTGTATGTGAAATGAATCCTTTTCCATGCATTTAGTTAAGTTAGTTATCATTTTTGGACTAGTTTATCTTGAAGGCCACAAGTCTACCTTAAAGATTCACAAGTTCATTAACATCCTTTATCCAAGCATCAAACATGAAACCTATAGTCAAAATTGTTGTCTCAACATGTTTGCAAATATCACTTGCCATATCATTCATCTTTTCATCTCTCACTTACATCATTTCTCCAAAACGACTTAGAGGGACCTTATTACCTAAATTTGAATCAACTAGAGAGTTTAAACATTGCAAATCTCAACACAACTCTCCCATTGTTGACCCACAATTTATTGTTGACCCACATTTTATGGTAACAACAAAGTCACAACACAAGAGAATCATGGAACAAACCAAAGTCCCATCCACCACAAGTGATCCAAACCCACAATAATTTGATCCAATGAGTCATTCTAACCCCTCACAACAACCCCAAGATCCATTGGGACCATATGAGGTAGAAGATGTCACAAATAACCCATTTGAGCTCACTAAAGAAGAAATCCTTGAGTATAAACAAGAGCTTCAAGCCTTAGAGAAAGTGGCTTCAATCCCCCCATCTTTTATTGCTCAAACCTTGGCACTAGGCTTTAATCCATCTACGATTCAACCAACTCTGCCCCTTGTGCCAAGTCAACCCTTAACATCTAGTCTTGCAACTAGACTAGGAACCAACCTTGGTCTCACTTCATGTCTAGAAACAAACACAACTTTGGGTATTCAAAACACGACCATTCCATTAACCACCAACCTTCCCCCAAACACAAGTTGGACATCAACATTTGGAAAACCACTTACATTCCATGATGCTACAATGACCTTGATATTTCGAGTGTAACCATCTTCATCCATCACCAAAAATACCCCAAGTGTGTTCAATGTTACACAAATTAATGTGAACCAAGTGCCTCAAATAGGACAAGGGCAAGATAACACCCTCACACAAGGGCAACCCTTAGCAAGTGGTTTCAACAACCCCATCGACACATCAAAACAAGTGATTACCCAAAATACTCAAGTTAATCCACCATCCACATCAAACCCATCTATCATCAATTCAAATCAAAACAACACATTGATCACAAACCCCATCAACCAAGGTAATTACTTGGTCCCACATCAAGCACAACAAGCAAACCCTCAACACATTGGTCAAGGGAACCCTTCTAGTCAATTGATCCTAGGTTAGAATGTGCCATTGACATTGCAATACCAAATGACACCATCATCATGTTTTCCATTGGTCCCCCAAATCATGCAAAATCAAATGAGGTCCCAAATCTACATTCCTCCCTCCAAGTTGACAATCTTACAAGGAATGATAGCAAAAAACAACTCGAAATCATCTCAAATCAATCAACAATCCATGATCACCCAAAATCCATCCAAACAACAAAATGATCCTACATTACAAGCACATGCTCTAGCTTTGCAACAAGCACAATAGGATTATTAGCAAGCCTTACAACAATAACAAGCCCAACAAGTAGCTTTAGCAGCTCAACAACAAGTAGCCCAACAAGCAACCTTAATCACACAACAACAACAATAAGCACAACAAACATCCCAACAAGAAACCTCAATTGCACAACAACAACAACAAGCACAATAAGCAGCCCAACAAGCAGCCTTAGTGGCCCAACAACAACAACAAGCCCACTAGCAAGCATTTCTCGATCAACAATACACACAACAAGGGTTGTACTATAACCCTCAACAAAATATTATTAATCCAAATATGATAGGAGCATATACACCTCCACCACCATCACCTCCACAATATCCTACACCACCCTTCACACCATACAACATCCCATCATATCAAAATCCCATTTACAACTCATCCTCCATCCCATAATACACCTCATATGCTCCTCCACCAAACCCACAAGATGATGTGGCATCACAACTCAAGGCGCTAACAAAACAAATGCAGGATATTCAAATGAGCAAGACAAAAAGTCCAATACACAACAAAATCTATGTCCATATCCATTCAATCAAAACATCGCAATAGTACATTCCCCTCCCGATTTTGAGGTCCCTAAATTTGATTAAATATAAAGGGAGAGGAAATCCTATGGATCACATCAAAGAATTCAATGTCATGTGTATGGAGGTCACCTACAGTGATTCCTACTTGATGCACCTCTTTTTGTGCAAAGTTTGATAGGCCCAACCATCGATTGGTTTTCATAGTTACCTCTAGGTATCAAAACCTTCTAAGAAATCATCAATAGATTCAAAGATCACTTATCCTTCAGTCTTGACATGGATGTAAGCTTAGAAGAGTTATACACACTCAAGCAAAATAAAGGAGAATCCTTGGCTAATTTCTTGCAAAGACAAAGACAAAGAGCTAGTAAGAGAAAGTGGCCCATTCTTGAAGAACAACAAGTAGGGAATATCATAGAAAATGTTGACACAGATTTATCCTTCCACTTGAAGATGCAATGTATCACCACTTATGATGAGATTTTCCCTAGGGCCCTCAACATCGAGTGAGCTCTAATCTCACAGGGAAACACACAAGTGTATAGAGACAATCGCCCATCCACTAGTTCTAACGATAAACCTCATTTTTGGGCCAAGAACAAAAATATTACTAGTGATGGTGTTGTTGATGCAAAGGTGGTCTTAACTGCTCCTAGGTAAGAAAACACCCAATCCATAAACACTCAACATGTTCCCCAAAGAACAAACAGTGCTCCTAAATGACAATTCTATGGAGGATATGTTTCAAAGAGGTTAATACATTCTAACCTTATCACACTCCCAGATTTCTCAAACTATTAAGAGCCACAAGTCAAACCTCGTAGACATAAAGATGATAATTTTTGTGAATTTCACCGATACAAAGGTCACAACACACAAAATTGTTTTAGACTCAAACATCTAATAGAAGATCTTATTGAACGAGGAGACATTGATGTTGATAAAAAAACTGGAAATGAAAATCTGAAAATTTACACAAACCCTATACCTAATCATACAAAAACAAAAGATTCAAGAAAGGCATCAAATTCAAAAAATATAAACCATGCTCATGACACCACGGTGTGACAAATTTATGATATTCATTCATCACAACATGAGCAATCAAACACATATCAAGATACTATTTTAAAAAAGAGTCCCATTCAATAGTATCTAGCAATATTTCATATTGTAATGACATCAAGTATGTATCAGATTGCAATATCTCTCCCACATATGGCTCAATGATTGGGCATGTCGAAGAAGTTCCAAATGAGCCAAAAATATCCCTTGTTACATCCATACCCATAAATTGTTGCAAAGAGTCTTTTACCGATGATATATCATCCACCCAAGGATCATGTCAAGAGGAGGCTCTTGATGATAATGAAAGTTACTCTGAATCAAGTCAAGATCAAGAACCCCTATCCCTAGAGTTTCACCAAGAGCTGAGGTACATCTTCCAAACAACTTGAAACTCTAAATATGTCCCCGATATCACCCTTGAGATGTTTCTTTGTGACAGACATATAAAATTTCTTCATCTAAAACAAGAGTCTCCCACTCTTGGTATTCCTACACAAGAGCAAGAAATGGTCAAGATTCTTGATTCTTATAGTGATTATGCATCATCAACATCTTTTGAATCAACACCAACATCTTTTGAAGCAATATCAATAGATAATGATGTCATAGAATTAGAGCAAACAGTTCATAATCCTAAATAGAAGGAACCCATAACAATATCATGTGTTCATGAAAAGTCATATTCAATGGCTATGGATTAGAGGATACATTATCAGAGCAAAGGATTAGGTATTGATAATACCTTCATAATGTTGGGTGCAATCTTGACAACAAAAAAATCAACATATGGGGCATGAAGGATCCTTGTGAGGAAAATTCTATCAACACTACAACTAGTTGTATACACCTAAAAATGGTCACATCACATTGTCTGGTAATTAATTAAATATTTTTAATATTTAATTAAAATCTCCGAATTCCATCTGCGTATAAATAAATTTAAATAATTTATTTATATTTGTTCATTCTTTCATTTCGATTAAATAAATAAGTTTATTTAATCATCTTTTCGTATTCATTTCTTAATTAATTAAATAAACATTACGATTTATTTATATTAATTATCAATAATCTTGGCTTGAATATTTTATTCAAATAAAGATTAAATATTCCTTTCTTCTAAATAAATTCCTCTAATATCCATTCACAATTAAATATTCCAAAATATTTAATTAATTTTTAAAATCACATCACAATTAAATATTCCAAAATATTTAATTAAATCTTTCATAGTTCTAAAATAAAAAATCAAATTCAATAAATGAAATTAAATAAATTTATTTATTTAATAAATTTGGGGATTATCTTCAACATGTGAAACAAACTCCAAAACAAATTAAATTGCTTGTGCAGGCTTGTTCCCAAGTTGAAGATGCATCCATTCTTCTCTCCAACCTCCCAACCTCTTCCATCTTCTTTCTAACCTTCCATCTCTCACCATTCAATTCTACTAGACAATCTCAATCAGGACACCTAAATTAATCACTTCCATATGATTAAATTTGTTGCATTTACGCCTATCATATTAATATTAATTTATTAAATTAATATTACACCCCTTTGTGCCATACCGATAAAGTATTTAATTTAATAATTAATACTTTGTCTTTTACCTTATTCTTCTCTAAATTAAATAAATACACTAATTTATTTAATTTAGTCATTCTTCCTCTTTTTGATTTAAAAATCAATTTAAAAATTCCTCACTTTCTCTCTCCTTGTCACATTCTCCTACATTTGCCACTTGCCTCTAATCTTCTGTTAATTAGCCTAATCCAATATTTGCACAACCTTAACCAAAATCATTAGCTAAATTTAGCACCACCTTTTTGGTCAATTCTTCCATTTTTCCTTTTTGATGTTAACCCCCTTTCCTATGTGAATTTTTAATTCACATTTATTTGCTCTAGATTCCTCTCCTTTAAATGTGAATTTTTAATTCACATTCCATTCTCCCAAGGCTTCTAGAACCTTGGACTTGTCACAATCTCCACATGTGACCAAGTCCCACCTTTTTGGAGCCCACCTTTTACCCCTCTAGATCATCCTATGAGTGTGAATTTTTAATTCACATTTATATCCCCAACCACCTTTCACTTTCCCATGTAGATTTTTGAGGAATTCCAAAATTCCTCAAATGTCCCTTTCACTCCCACTTGGGGACAAGAAATCCCTTTTTGTGGAAATCCTCTCATCCCCCAAGGTGCATGTCCTTTTCCACCTCATGTACCTTTTTGACAACTCATCTCCACCTCATATCCTCTTGTCCACTTCACCCTCCACATGTCAAGATGTGAGGGCTTGTGGGTTCTCAACCCACCATAGCCCTTCATCTTGACCTTGTTGGATCAATCTTGACCCTTGAATTCTCTAGAGAATTCAAATTCCTCTATAAATACCCCCTCCTCAAGGGCATTTCCAACACTTTGCACTCTCATAACTACATGTTGTCCATTTGAATCCTCAAGCCTTTTCTAATCATTTAGTCATCTTTGCTCATCATCTTGCATATTGATTCTTGCATTTAGACATTCAAACAATCATCTAAGGAGCACACAACCAATCCAAGCAAGGGCCAATCAAAGAGGTATCAACAACAAGGGAGGTAAAAATATTTGTGTTTTATTTTATTTGCATTCCTTTTCGTTGAACCACTCTTTTGGCTAATCTTGAGGTGTCCTTGGTATTTTGTTATTCATGTTTCTTAGTTAGTTATTTCACACATTTAGAGCAGTAGGAAATTCCAAGGTATACACTCACAGCTATTGATCTTTGCCAGCCAGGATTGTGCCTGCAAAAAGCTATAAATAAGACTGCCAGGTTTTTGAAATCATATAGAAGCTTTCAACAGGAAAATTATAGTCAATTTGCAATAGCATAGCCTTCATAAGTCTTTTAGCATTCTCATTTCATAGCATAGTATAGAATCATGGCATATCATAGCATATCCATCTCATCCTTAATTTACAGCCCCTATGCATATCCGCATCAACATTCTCACCTCTACCAGCATATAGGATAGAGAAAACTTTGCATACTCATTCTGTAGATAGCCATTTGGAGAAGCCGAGCTTACACAATCTAAGAGCAACAACTTCAAACAAATCTCTGGAGATAGAGAAAGATGGAATGCTTCTGAAGAATTCCTGTTTATATTTTAATTTCATTTCAATTTCTTCAGTTTAAAGTTTTATCATTTGTGTTATTTGTTTCAATTTGATTAACATATTAACATATACACATTTTTGGCGCCCACTGTGGGGCTCTTGCCCCCATTTTAAAAATCTTTTTGCAGGTTTCTCTGACAGGTTACGGCCAAAAAAACAACGGATTAGCACAAGAAACACGTTTCAAAAAGTTCATACCCAGTTCAGCGCCCGTAATCATTTCTGCAGTGCCTTTAATCATTCTTGCAGCGCCCGTAATCATTCTTGCAGCACCTTTAATCATTCCTGCAGCGCCCGTAAGAGTTCCTACAGTGCCTGTAAGAGTTCCTGCAGCGCCCATAATCATTCCTGCAATGCCTTTAATCATTCTTGTAGCGCTTGTAAGAGTTCCTGCAGCGCCCGTAAGAGTTCTTGCAGCGCCTATAATTATTCCTGCAGTGCCTTTAATCATTCCTGCAGCGCCCGTAAGAGTTTCTGCAGTGCTTATAAGAATTCCTGCAGCGCTCATGAAGACTATTATAGCGCATGTTTCAAAAACCTGTGACCTGTAATTTGTAATTTAAATACAGTTTAATTGAATCCGACACAACTGCAGACAGTTAATAATTTTAAATTGGAATGAACCAATCTTAGGGTAGACAAATAACTTAAAACGAAGCAATCCTAGGGTAGTCACATAAAATGGAATGAAGCAATCCTAGGTTATTCATTTCATTATTTCATTTTGGGCTAAAAAGAATTTCGTGTTTGTGTGAAGCAATATCTTCACTTAGCATAGAAAATTTTATTTTTGGGCTTAAAATAAATCCTTGTTTGCTTTGTTTTTGGTGATAGGCCTATGCTCTCCCCTTAACTGGGTGATCAAAATGCCAAACTCACCTATTTCCCTTTATGTATTTTACAGCTTTATTAAAACCTTGTAGAGAGCCTGCTCTTGTGGGAAAAAGTACTTACCCAAGAGGAATGACTCAAGTGGGTTCAAGCCAAAGCCAGGCTATTCCACCCCACTCTAAAATTTAAAGCAAAATTGGGGAAACCCTCTTTTGACGGTAGTGTGCATTGATAACCATCCCCAAAGCCTTTGTTCTAAAGGTAGGGAGGTCTCTCAAGGGAGTCTATCATTTGCCGCACCGAACGCAAACCCTTACTACGAACCTAGTGTAGTATCTAACTTGTCAGTTTCCGAACATCATAATAATCACAGTGCAGGGGAGGGAAGAATCTACCCCCAAGATACTCACCATATAACTGCCAAGGATTGTTTGCTCAAGGGATCTGGTATCCACTTTCGTCACTCTGAGTACGCACCTGGAAAAGACAAAAACACGGGTGCCCTTTCGGGGGTGACATGGCTGTGTGAGTCGACACAGTTCTAAGATGTGGGTTGTTGATTACTATGATGACCTACTTGAGAACTAAGAGTGAGTCTGCTTGAAATGCTTATCATGTGTAAAACCTGTTAAAACGATTTTTGAAAAACATTTTGGTCATACACTTGATGTTTAGCATAGGACTTAAGACAACTATTCTACAAATTGTTTGATGTGTTTTCAATACATTAATTCAATTAAGATCATCCAACACTCACTATCACATTGATTACTCTCATGTTACGAGATTGGAAATCCACAACTTTTGTAAAGAAATCCATTTTCAAAAGGATTAAAAAGCCAAAGAAACCCCTTAACCACAAGAAACTATTGAAGAAGAGACGATTTTTGTATCAAAGTCGAAAAGTTTTACTCAAATATAGGACCTTTCTTCATAGGTATCATGATTGTGTTAGAGGTCTTTCTGACGATTATGCTATAGAACCTTTGTACTCACAAGCTTTCTTTCAAAGAAGAGCCCTTTCTCAAAGGCATAACCATAGTCAACACATTTGTTTTAGTTATATTCCCCAACCTACAATTGAATATTCTACTTGTCCAAATAAAATTTTTGCAATAGAGAACTCAGATCACATTAGGCATCCATTACAAAATCCATTCTTTTACAAACCTATGATCAAAACTTCATAAAGTGCAAAATCATCATTTTCTTGATCTTTTGCTTAAATTCCCATCAACAGGATTTTCATCCTTTCAATTAGGGAACAACACAAGCTAAAGATTAGAAACCTTTATAAGTCATAGAATCTTCATTCTATCCTGACTTTCATATATATTACATAATTGCACTATTTCACTCTTTTGATCAAAAGTGAGTAGAATTTGGAACAAAACTTATGCCTGTCTTCACGAGATCTCAAAAACACATGAAAAAAGACGAGGGAGAAACCACTACAAGAAAAATGGGTGACCATACTGAGAAAGAAGAGGATACCTTTAATGTTGACGAATTAACAGAAGAAAAGCTTCAAGAAGCAGAACAAGATCCTCAATTCCATACTCTTATGGAAAGGATTTTAGAACCAAACAAGGAAAGATATTTTCTTTCATTAGCTAATCAAGGAGCTAAGTTACCTCACAATTTCGACATAGAAAGGATTAAGCATAATCCTGAAACTCCTCCTACTGACTTTAGTGCCCTTACTCAATAGATAAAAGAATTACAAGGGCAAATAAAAGAGATGCAAGGGGGTAAAACAAAGAAGTATGTTTTGGAAGACATATCTCCTTATCCATTCGATAGGAGTCTTCAAATGATCCCATTTCCAAAACATTGCGAAATCCCTAAATATGATAGGTACAATGGAAAAACTGATCCCATTGATCATGTGAGGGATTTCCGAAATATGAGTCTAGAATTCACCTATGACAATACCTACTTAATGCGATTATTTCCACGAAGTCTAGGTGTACAATCCATGGAGTGGATTTCTAAGATCACTCCACCCATCAAAACCTTTGAGGAGTTAATAAATTAGTTATAACACAGTACGCCTACAATATTCAACACCAGATAACAATGCTTGATCTTTGTAAGGTGAAACAAAAAGTAGGAGAACCCTTCACTACGTTCTTGCAAAGGTGGAGAAGGTTATTTGCACGATATTCCCGTCCTATTCCTGAAAAGGAAAAGATGGATATCTTCATCAATAGCCTAGATCAAGAATTAAGTTATAGGCTTAATCTTCATTGTCCTCATAATTTTGAAAAGTTGATTGAAAATGCAATCACAATTGAAAGGGCCTTGGTTAAACGAGGAGTGATAAAACTTGATAATCCAAGCACATCAAACCAAAACAACAACGATAAAACAAGGTTTTGGAACTGAAATAAAAATGTTGTCAATGATGGTATAGTAGATGCAAATAATCTATGAACAAGACCATCTGTCTTCAATCTATCAAGTGCTCCACGAACCAATCAACAAGGAAACAACAATCAACAAGGACAAACCTCCAAGCAAGAAAGCATGACCAATCAAAATACCAATCAAAATCGTGGTAATTTCAATAGCAATTTTGGCAATACCCAAATATCAAATCCGTCCAGACCTCCACTCTTTTCAAATCGACGGACTTTTACCACTTTGGGTCAATCTCTTGAGTCTGCTCTCAAGGAGCTTCTTGATAATAAGGTTATCACCTTACCACCACAAAGAGATTATGAGCCACGAGTCAAACCACCATCATGGAATGACTCGTATTATTGTAATTATCATCAATGTAAAGGTCATAGAACGAATAATTGTCAAGCTTTGAAAAATCTAGTACAAGATTTAATCGACAATGGCACCATTACAATTGAAGGACATCATACCAATGATGATCATCAAGCATTCAAAGATCCTTTACCAAACTATCAAAAGGGGGAAACATCAGATACTAAAGCCAAAAGCATACATAATGTTGAAGACAATATAATCTGTCACATCTATGTTGATGATCAGTGAGTTAATGTTATCAAAATCAAGGGAAAGCAAGAATATCAACAAGTTAATGTGACTACGAGAGGACAAACAAAAGTTGTTTTAAAAGGAAGTTCATCTAGAACAACTATTTCCCCTCCAAGTCAATATAATCTGGTTGATCAATTGAGAAAAACATCAGCTCAAATCTCCATCCTTGAACTTCTCAAAATATCCCCCATACATAAGAATATTTTAGAAGAAGCTCTTGTAAACACAACTGTCGACACTAATTTGGATGTAAACAAATTTCAAGCCATGGTGGGACATTTGTCTTCCCCCACTTGTCTTTCATTTTTTGATAAAGATGATGCCTCTATGACACATCCACATAATTCCTCACTCTATCTTGAAGTCATGATCCATAAACACCGAATTAGACGTGTCTTAATAGATGGAGGAGCCGGTTTAAATATTTGTACTTTAAAACTAATAAATGCCTTGGGAATATCAGAAAATTCTATTGATCCACGAAGAAAAATAACTATCAAGGCATATGATGATGAAGAAAGAGCTTCTAAAGGATTAATATTGCTGCCTATCAGAGTGGGACCTGTTGTGAAGAATACATTTTGTCAGGTTCTAGATCGGATCTTTCCTATAACATACTTTTGGGTCATCCATGGATTCACGATATGCAAGCAGTACCATCAACGTATCATCAATGCATCAAGTTTCCATATGATGGACAGGAAATAACTATACAAGTTGATTACAATAGTACCCAAACTTGTTCAAATCTTTGAGCAACTCAAGATGCCTTTGTGCCACATAATAGGGAAGCTCTTGCTGTTTCTTCTTCCAATCTACAAGTCCAATTGCAAAAATTGACAAAGAATCTTGACACTAAGCTAAATTTTAAAGACAAAGGGGTAGGTGAATATTCACTATCTCTTTCTACCTTACCTCCTTCTCCGAGGTCACATGGTCAACCAACTTTATCAAATCAAAAGATTGCAACAGCTTCTACATCTCAAGCTTCTGTACCAATCACAAAGTTTGACGAAAAATTCATTAAAGCCAACACCACTAAAGAAGAAGCTGAAGATAGGGACATCTTAAATTGGTTATACAAAGATGAAGATGAATCTCTCTTGCATATTAAGTTACCTACAGAACAATATGGTAAGGGGTATGCTATCATGTAGAAAATGGGCTATGAAGGAAATGGTCCTATAGGAAAGAGAAGAGAAGGAATCGTAGAACCAATTCAACCTATTTAAATACATCCAAGTGATAAAACAAGACTTGGATATGGTAAAGATACAGAAGAATCTACTTCACAGCAAGCACAATCAACTCATGAAGGAGAATCAATGACAGATAAACCTCATGAATCAGTTTTCCAATTGTAGAATAGTTTAGATACTGATTCTAATGAATATGAATGGGACACCATTTATAATGATGAATTTTGGAGAGACAAACAAGTTGATACCATACACAAATATACACATGTTCTTATACAAGGAGAAGGTTCAAGGCCTCCACTTGATTATGTTTTACAAAGCGATCATCACTCAAGTGAGGACGATTCAGATTCTAACGCGATTGACGATCAATAAGAGAATACCATCATAGACCTTTTCTACCATGAGGATGATAGCCACATCATGACTTTGACAATTCAAGACCTTACCCAACCTAATGATCCCATGCCTTTAGTTTATCCGAAACTTATTGATTGGGACAATGATGCACTTATCCATATCCCTATATTTCATGATGATGAGGACATTATAAATTTCCTTTGTTCCTCTAATGAAGAAAATAATTGTTTCATCCAAGAATTTCATACTCATGATTTTGATAAGGATGGTGTCAAGTCTCTTAGCTGCAAAATAAATGAAATAAAGATGGATCTATTGGTGAAAACTGAAAAATGGCAGTGATAGATCACAACAAGAGAAAAATAAAGAGTGAATCCGACAGTGAAAACCTTTCTGAGGCACTGAAGGATGAGAAACTTGACACTCTTCCCAAGCATTATCATGAAAGATCTTCTATTTTGATAGAACCAACAAAATCAATTAACATAAGTACAACAGAGCAACCAAAAATCTTGCAAATTGTAGCGTCATTGACAGTTGAAGAAGTTTTGAAATTCATGGAGTTCTTGAAGGAGAATCAAATCAATTTTGCTTGGTCATATGCTGATATGCCAGGGTTAGATCCTAATCTGATAATGCATCATTTATCTATCAAGGCAGGGGCAAAACCTGTGAAGCAAAAGCTCAGAAAAATGCATCCACATGTTGCATTATTAGTCAAAGAGGAATTAAAGAAGCTTTTGGATGTTGGATTCATTCGAACTATTGACTATGTAGAATGGATTTCCAATATTGTACCCGTTTCAAAGCCAGATGGAAGGATCAGAGTTTGTACAGATTTCAAAGATTTGAATAAGGCTTGTCCCAAAGATGACTTTCCTTTACCCAACATAGATATGATTGTTGATTTAACTACTGGTCATGCAATGTATTCATTAATGGATGGATTTTCGGGATACAACCAGATAAAAATTGCACCAGAGGATCAAGATAAAACAACGTTCACATGCCCTTGGGGTACCTATTGCTGGAATGTAATGCCATTTGGGTTAAAGAATGCTGGAGCCACTTATCAAAGAGCAATGACAACAATTTTTCATGACATGATGCACACATTCATGGAAGATTACATTGATGATTTACTTGCCAAATCTCACACACGAGAAGAACATCTAGAAATTTTATCAAAATTTTTTACCAGAATGGAGAAATTCAATGTTCGACTCAATCCAAAGAAATGTGTCTTCGACGTTACATCTGGAAAACTCCTGGGATACATTGTTTCAGAAAAGGGCATAGAGGTTGATCCAGAAAAAGTACAAGCTATAATGGACATGCCGCCACCACGAAATATCAATCAGCTTCGATCATTGCAAGGATGACTACAGTCCATCAGAAGGTTTATAGCTCAACTTGCAGACAAAAGCTTACCATTTACACATTTATTGCATAAAAATGTTCCATTCAAATGGGAAGACAAATGTGAAGCAGCATTCAATCAGATCAAGTAATATCTTATGCACCCACCAGTTTTAATTCCACCCATTCCAGGAGAGCTGCTCATACTCTATATTTCAGCAACAGAAGTATCCTTGGGAGCATTGCTAGCACAAGAGGATTCTACAGGCAAAGAAAGAGCCATATACTATATCAGTAGAACTTTAACAAGTCATGAATTAAACTATAGTTTTATTGAAAAAGCTTGCCTTATAGTGGTGTTTGCTTCTCAAAAGTTGCGACACTATATGTTGGCTCATACAGTTAAGTTGATAACCAAGATTGATCCATTGAAATACCTTTTAAGCAGAGCAACTTTAACAGGGCGACTTGCAAAATGGGTAATGATCTTAAGTGAGTTTGACATTCACTATGTAGATCAAAAAGCTATTAAAGGACAGGTCATTGTAGATCAGTTGGCTGAAGCACCTTTACAAGAGGAAAATCCAATGCACATTGAGTTTCCTGATGCAGATGTCTTCACAGCGACAATTCAGAAATCATGGACATTGTACTTTGATGGATCTTATACACAATATGGCTCGGGGGTAGGGATTCTCTTTGTTACACCTGAAGGACATACCATTTCACGATCATATCGATTGATGTTTCCTTGCACAAATAACATAGCTGAATATGAGGCATTGCTCATAGGATTGAAAATAGCATTGGAATGGCAGATTACAGAGCTCCAGGTCTATGGTGATTCACAACTTGTCATTAATCAAATTAATGATGATTATCAGACTAAAGATGATAAGTTGCTACCTTACAAGAACATGGTGGATGATTATAAAAAGTATTTTGTGTCAATCAAGTTTTCACAAATCTCAAGGATTGATAATAAAGCTGTAGCTGCAATGGCTACAATTGCTTCCTTATTACAACTATCAGAAGATCAAACCAAATATGAATTCTTGGTGGAACAATTGTTTTCTCCCGCCTATGATAATCCTGAGACCCAAGTCATATATCATTTAACGGGTTCTGATTCACCTTTATATGTCAAGACTTATACCTATTTGAAAGATAACATCTTACCTCTGGATTTATCCCGCAACCAAAAAAGGAACTTCATACGCCAATCATCTCGTTATACCTTAATTGCCGATATCCTTTATCGATGTGGTCTTTATGGTACACTCCTTAGATGTCTTGAACATGACGAATCTGAAAAAGCCTTACAAGAGGTTCATGGTGGTATTTGTGGAACTCATTCGAGTGGTTTGACTTTAGCCAAGAAACTTGTCAGAATGGGATACTATTGGCCTACCATGGAGAAAGATTCTTTTACTTTTGTCAAGAAGTGTTCTAAATGCTAGATCTACGAAAATCTTATTCATGCACCTGCACAAGAACTACAACCTTTCACTCCGACATGGCCTTTTTCTCAGTGGGGATTAGATCTTGTTGGAAAAATACATCCTTCATCATCAAATGGGCATAAATTCATCATTACAGCTATGAAATATTTTACAAAATGGATTGAGGTTGTTCCTTTGACAATTGTGACGGGTAAACAAATATCTTCATTTATCCTGAATTATATCATTTGTAGATATGGAATTCCTAGTTCTATCATCACTGATAATGGAAGGGCTTTCAAGAATCAGGACGTTGATGAACTTTGTGAAAGATTTCACATCCAACACAGGTTCTCTACACCTTATTATCCACAAGGTAATGGTCAAGCAAAAGCTTCCAACAAAAAAATCTTGAAGATCTTAAAGAAGACAGTAAATGATGTCGGCCATGATTGGCATGTTCAATTAAATCCAGCTTTGTGGGCATATAGAACCAGCATTCGCACACCAACAGGAGCTACCCCATATGCCTTGGTCTATGGAGCAGAAGCAATCTTACCACTAGAGGTTGAAATACCTCTCTTAGGGTCTCACTCAAGGGATTGATAAGTGATGAAGACTACAGAGTTTCTCGTCTCCAAGAGTTGGAACTGTTAGATGAAAGACGTCAACATGTAGCTGATCATTTGAAGGGTTATCAATAGGTTATGTCTCGTAGTTATAATCATAGAGTTAAACCACGAACATTTCAAGTGGGTGACTTAGTCTTGAGAGAAAATCCACGTAATTAGCAAGACAGAGAAAAGAAAGGAAAATTTGAACCGAACTGGCTTGGTCCATTTGTTATCATTGCAGCATATGGTTCTGGTGCATATTAGTTATCTACATCAGAAGGGGACCTGTTTGAAGAGCCGATCAATAACATTCATTTGAAGAAGTTCTATGTTTAAAAAGTCCTGAAAAAATCCAAAAAAAAATCATAAAAAGTCCTAAAAAAATCCAAAAAAATCATAAAAAGTCTTGAAAAAATCCAAAAAAATCATAAAAGGTCCTAAAAAAATCCAAAAAAAATCATAAAAAGTCCTGAAAAAATCCAAAAAAATCATAAAAAGTTTTGAAAAAATAAAATAAAAATCAGAAAAATCTTGAAAAAAGTGCAATAAAAACAAGTGGTGAAAACCTGGTAAACAGGCACTACTTATGATCAAAATAGGCTTCTCCATTTATTAGTTTATGTCTTGCATTCATTTTCAGCATCATCCATTCATATCTATCATCTGTATATATCTTTCATATCCATATCATATGACAGGGATCCTTATGTTTCATCATGGCTTGATGAAATTTGTACATATCTTTCATCCTTAGGTTATGTTTACACTGGGGGCAAAACGCATAAACATAGACTAAATAAGAGAGGGGCAACAAGTTTTTTGAATCACAAACAGACACAAAAATGATTTGTCAAAACACAAAAAACATGGCTGCATCAAATCAATCGCAACATGCTTATTCAATGTCAATTGATATCAAAACAACATGATCCAAACAACTATCCAAACGAGAACATCAATGATGATAACCAACTTGGATGATCTTAATCTGAATAAATGTTTGAAATACTTTAAGCAAAATTTGAATGGTTGTTTGATTTTTCTATCATATCTCTGGAGCAATTCAATGATGTACCGAACTAGAAAAGCAAGGAAGGAGTATGATTTTTATTTATCTGCTATTTGCGAGGAAATCATTAGTACTATGCAAATTGGTCGCGAGACATGCTCTATTACGGATCATTGATGACATTTCAGAATTTGCATGGGAAACGGGTTAACTCTTGTCTGTTTATGCAAGCAATACTCAGGTCATCTCGGTTCAATTATACCTAGATGCTTGTATTAACTTGTTATATTAAAAATCATGAAAGCAATACTCAGGTCATCACTGGTGCTAATATACCCTTTGATGCTTGTATTAACTTTCAACATTTTAATGCTCTATGATGATACAAAAAGCACAAATAAGCTTTCCAAATGGCAATATTGTATGGATGTCCTGCACGGTTAGTATAGATTGCATTCATGTTAGAATCTGCATTTTGCATTCATAGATTTCCCAAAAAGCTGGCAAAGTATCAAATGGTTCATATCTTTTCACATACATGATTGAGTATATTTTGGCATTCATAAAAACATCATTTCATACATTTTTCATATATTTGCATCAGAAAATCATAAAAATAAAGCCTACATCATAAACATTCATAAACATGTATAAATTATATATCATCCATCATATTCATACAATCATTCATCAATAGATTTTCATTCATCTCATAAATCATGCATACATAAACATTCATAAACATGTATAAATTGAGAAACCATCATATCATAACACATCATGCATATAGCAAATAGACACATTTATGTCATCATAAATCATCGCTGCATTTCATATATCTCAAAAATGAATGTCAAAATGTACAAGGATGTCAATCGTATATGATATAACATCATCAAAAATGAGATCATCTCAGGGTGTATACAAATGTCTCAACAGAGTATCATAAAAGCATCATGTAAAATGCACTAAGCAGTGCTATCCTCTGATGGAGCTGGTCTGGGACCTATACCACCTGCACCTGATGGACCTGCTCCGCCTGTCCCTGATGGCCCTCCTGGAGGTAATGGTTGTGTCACACCCCTACTGGTAGTACGAGAGCGACTATGAGTAGACTGTGACTGTGTATAACTCTCTCTCAGCTCAGGTGGAACATCATCATGATATCTAGTCCTGTAAAACTCAGCCTCCTGAGTGGATTTGGTCACCTCTCTCATCATATCACCAGGTAGGGTGCTAGCTGCTACTCTCTGTAGACTATTCGCCAAAGCAATGGCCTGCTCACCCCGTTGTCTGGCCGTATCCCTCTCAGCAGTAACTGAAGTTAATTGTCCCTGAAGCTGTGTGATCAAGGTATGTGCCTGTGCTAGCTGACTCTGTAAGCTCTGCACTGTACTCTGTAGAGAGGATATCTGACCTGATACCGCTGGATCTACTGAAGGAGAGGGATCTGTGTGTCTCATTCGTGGTCCACCTTTGCCACCTCTCCTGCCACCTCTCCTGCCACCTCTATCACCACCCCTACCACCACCACCCCTACCTCCACCCTCATCATCATCTCCCTCTGAATCATCATCTCCTCCACTCTGATCATCATCCCCTCCCTCTGAATCATCACCCTCTGAAGCTGAATCTCTCTATCGTCGTCTCTGTGCAACAACAAGAGTAATAGGCTCATCAGGATCAAACATACGTGGTGCCGGATGCTCTAATACATACTGGCTATACTCTGGTGTCATCCCTGCATCAAGGACATCAAATCGGTAATCCCACATCACCACTCCTAAACTGGTGAATTTTGCAACCGCTATCTCATAGGAAATCCGTGGACCCCATACTGCAAGCTCTAGCTGTCACCGTGCATAAATCGTGAAACCCATAGGCATACCCTGAATCCGTCCAAACTGTCGACATACTCATCCAACAAGAAATCTCTCAATAATCCATGGTGTATGCCCAATAAGATATCTGGATGTACAAACATAGGGCATCTCCCTCGCATCCTCTGGCCATGGCTCACAATCTAAATATGGCCGCCAGCATACTGTATCTAGATCATCTAAGAGACACTGCCAATGCTCTAGTTTGCCTAGTCTTGGCTGAGCAATGATATCGGTATATCTCCATCTGTACAATCGACTAGCTAGTCCCTGTCCTCGAGTCAATGGTTGCATGACAACAAAGTGCTCCCATGCCCATATCTGTAATAAGGAGCAACCGACAACAAAACTCCGGCCTCTACCATATACAATATGATGTAACTCATCATACAAGTGAGCAAGCATGCATGTCCCCCATGCATACCGTGTCCCCTGCATCACCATACTCTCCAACACATGACCCCACCTGACTACGAACCCCTTCGACCTATGGTCGGGGCACAAAAAACCTCCAATGAAACCTGCCAATACAAATGGTAAGGGTGGAAAAGAATCTGCCATCTCGCCCCATGGGATGAAGTATCCACCAATATGATCCTCTCTGAAAATCCTCTTCAAAGAATCAGTGCCTCCAACCTCTCGGCTATCAAAGACCACTATCTCTCCCATCACTGGGATCCTCATTATGCGATATACGTCCTCAGGGGTCACTGTAATCTCTCCGGTCGGTAAATGAAAGGTGTTGGTGTCACTATGCCATCGCTCAGGGAGTGCTGTTAATAAAGCCCTGTTGAGGCGAACCTCAGGCATGTCAAGTAATGAACTCAATCCACAAGCATCAATCACATCTCGATCTGACTGTAACAGATGTGGAATCAAACCCCATGTCCTCGGGAATGTCTCCCGTGACTGCAAAATGCCCAATCTCTCTTGTTGACACATCATGACAAAGCAAAAATCAATATCAAATCATCACGACATATCAATCAAATAATTTATTTTTCATCATCATGGAAAGTAGATAATCAAAATCATGTTTGTTTTTAACAACCTTAGAAGCAAACAAATCAATCAAACTATTTGTTTTTCATCATCTTGGAAAGCAGATAATCAAAATCATGTTTTTTTTAAAACTTTAGAAGCAAACTTATCTGCCTTATTTGTTTTTAACATCTTTAAAAGCAAATTTATTAGTTCTTATTTGTTTTCCAACAACTTTGGGAACAAAATTTATCACTCACAACAACTTTCAATCAAAGGCGCTACAGAAAACATCATGGGCGCTGCAAAAATCTTCATACGCGCTACAAGATCATGGGCACTACAAAATTAATCAAAGGCGCTATAGAATTCTTCATATGCGCTACAAAAATTATCAAGGGCGCTACAAAAGTTATCAAATGCGCAACAGGATTATATGCGCTACAAAATTGTTAAAGGCGCTATGGAAACTTTTAAGGGCGCTAAAACACAGATTTCTATAATCAAAACGTCAAAAAATGTGCAACGAACGGAAAGTTTTCAAAAAGTAGGAGTTTCACGGGGTACATACCAGGGGTCCATAATGTGCCGGCCGCTGATGTCGTCGGATGCGCTCGAAACGGTGCTGGTGCATTGGAAGTGCCATAATTACCTCTCTAGAGCTCAAAATTTACAAATTTTACTAGGTTAAAATGGAAAATGACATGGAAAGTGACATTTTTTACCTATTTAATGGCAAAATTGGGGCATTTTATCACATTTTAACATAGCAGGGGCAATTTTGATCATCAATTTTTCATTTTATATCTCTTAGGGACAATTTCTTCACATTATTATTTTCAAACGATGAATCGACATCTTCAAAATCATAAAAATAAAAATAAAAATAAAAAAATAAATTAATTTTTTTTTACAAAAATCAAAATCTTATCGATTCATCGTTCGAGGGGGCATATACTTATCAACATTCGATAGTTAACATTTGGGAAATTTCAAATTCTTTGAAGCAATGCAAAACACATCACTTCAAAGAGGGGCAAAATGTATACACCTAAAAATGGTCACATCACATTGTCTGGTAATTAATTAAATATTTTTAATATTTAATTAAAATCTTCGAATTCCATCTACGTATAAATAAATTTAAATAATTTATTTATATTTGTTCATTCTTTCATTTCGATTAAAGAAATAAGTTTATTTAATCATCTTTTCATATTCATTTCTTAATTAATTAAATAAACATTACGATTTATTTATATTAATTATCAATAATCTTGGCTTGAATATTTTATTCAAATAAAGATTAAATATTCCTTTCTTCTAAATAAATTCCTCTGATATCCATTCACAATTAAATATTCCAAAATATTTAATTAATTTTTTAAAGTCACATCACAATTAAATATTCCAAAATATTTAATTAAATCTTTCATAGTTCTAAAATCAAAAATCAAATTCAATAAATGAAATTAAATAAATTTATTTATTTAATAAATTTGGGGATTATCTTCAACAGCCGTGAAACAAACTGCCAAAACAGAAAATTAAATTCCTCTGTTTCTATGCAGGCTTGTTCTTGTGGGTTGAAGACAGGCATCCATTCTTCTCTCCAACCTCCCAACCTCTTCCATCTTCTTCTCAACCTCTCCATCTCTCACCATTCAATTCTACCAGACAATCTCACAGCCGTTGATCTTTGCCAGCCAGGATTGTGCCTGCAAAAAGCTATAAATAAGACTGCCGGGTCTTTGAAATCATATAGAAGCTTTCAACAAGAAAATTATAGTCAATTTGCAATAGCATAGCCTTCATAAGTCTTTTAGCATTCTCATTTCATAGCATAGTATAGAATCATGGCATATCATAGCATATCCATCTCATCCTTAATTTACAGCCCCTGTGCATATCCGCATCAACATTCTCACCTCTACCAGCATATAGGATAGAGAAAACTTTGCATACTCATTCTGTAGATAGCCATTTGGAGAAGCCAAGCTTACACAATCTGAGAGCAGCAGCTTCAAACAAATCTCTGGAGATAGAGAAAGATGGAATGCTTCTGAAGAATTCTTGTTTATATTTTAATTTCATTTCAATTTCTTCAGTTTAAAGTTTTATCATTTGTGTTATTTGTTTCAATTTGATTAACATATTAACATATACACACTAGTCATTTCATGAATCGTCATCCACCCATCATCTCATACTCAAATGGGGACCAACATAAAAGAAAGATTTCTATCAAAGCAAGGAGAAGATCATCAAAGAAAACAAAGCAGTAAAGCAAAGAGGACACGTCAAGTACAAATGGATACCAAATCAAAATAAAGAAAATAATCCCTCCAAATTTCCACCAGTCAAATAAATTATGGGGAAAAGTCCAAAGGGGAAATGTATCCATCAAAAGCGTCCTCAAATACAAAAGCAAGTTTCTCAAGCAAGGAACAAAGTATATCCAATGGTTGGTCCTAATTCCACTCAAAGCTCTGTTCCCACCCATCATTGCTCATCTTCCCAAGTTTGGAGAGTCAAAGGTTCCAAACCATCTACTAATCTATCTCATATTCCTTTACGTAGAACATCATACACTCCACTCATGATATCCAATTCTCACATTAAGCATGTGTTGGTAGCTACCCTTCATCATAAGGATTCTGAAGGTACCATATCGCGATGTGCATACATAGGCAAGGTTAATTTTGGTATCCACAAGGCATATCAAAGTTCTTCAAAATTGCATCCAAGTGCTCGTATCTTAGCAAAGTAGCTTCTTCAAGTAGGGTATCGTTGGCATGTTATGACAGTGGCCTCTACATTACTACCACCAAGTGGTTCAACATGAGGGTAAAATTTTCAAAACAATAATTAAAAATCAAAAATAAAAAAAAATAAAGAAAATAGTAAAAATAAAAATCGTCCTCTAGTGAAAACCACTAAGGTGGCACTTTCGGCAAGTACTATGATGAAAACCTAGAAAACAGGCATCATAAGTAGAATCGGGAATCTATATGATCCTTCTTAGATAGAAGCATCTCATCCTTATCATGATAAATCCAATGTTCCCTCCATCTGGATCCAATCTAGATTTATCCAAATATTCCCGTTTATCTTGATCTTGAAAAATATTCGACATATACTTCAACTCTACTCATGGAAAAATTTTAACAGGATCTTTACCATTTCATCCATGAAGTCCCATAGACCATATCTAGCATGATAAAACTCTGTTGAAACTCTTCGTGTATACATTACCTATCTTGGTTTGTTCATTAAACTATGAAGCATTGCTAGACACTGGGGGCAGGTTCTTTGACTCTTGTTTCCAAATAACTCTTGATCCATGTCTTATATCTCACAACGTGACATCGACATCATGATCTAGGTATCATTTACCTCAAAATATCATCGAAAAACCCAAAAAAATTCATAATACCTCACCAAAATCCAAAAACATCAAAATCTTGTATAACCAAAAATCTAAAAAACATCAAAATCCTATACAACTAAAATACAAAAACATTTGAAAAGTTGTAAAGTCAAAATCTAAAACATCCAAAACACATCAAAATCCCTAAAAAGGTCAAATATCAAAAATCCAAAAATAGTACCATCGAACTATGAGTCTCTGAGCTTGAACGTAGGCAGGCCATCATTGATGTGCCCTCGAGAACCCTAGGTCAGTCATTTAGGAGTCCATCATAATAAACTGACAATCCATCAACTGTTCATTTCTCATCACCAATAAGTCAAGTCAGTCAAACTATGTGGTCTTTGCGTGTATAAAGTAGGCAAGACTCATCTTTGAGAAGCCCTTGAGGCTCCTAGGATAGTCTTTTAGGTTAGAAAACTCCAAAATCCCCAAAACATTTGAAAACGTAGAAAAACACAAAAACATTTGAAAATTGAAAACTCAAAATATTGGAAAACCTTAAAAAATCTTAAACAACCTCAAATAATTGAAAAACCAAAACATTCACATAAACATTCCAAAAAACCCAAAAACAACCTCAAAACATTTTTAAAACATCAAAAATATTGAAATATTCTAGAAAATCCCAAAATCATCCATCCCATTTTGCTTTCACCTACAATAAACCTTCACCCATAATAAATCAAGCATCATCTTCAACCTTTGGTAAAACAAATAGAAAACAAGTGTTGCAAGTCATAAAGTGAACACTAATTGTCAAAATTTAAAGTCTAGATCATAGGTAAACATGTTAATCGAACCTTATATCAACGACCTTTCAAACAACCTATCAACCTGCCAACATCTGATAACATGTTCAAGGATGCATCCTTTCTACAATGGGAATTATCATTGGCAATCACTTTGGATATTTATCCTTGTGAATGGTGATCCTAGACTCGCACAAACACAAAGAACAAACACAATATTAGTCCAATATGCAAGTTAGAAATAAAATTCCCCATAAGATTCATTTGAAATGCAAAGAACAAGAAATAACATGAAGAACACAAATAAAAGCTATCAAATCCTATTCAATGCTCAAACTCTTAATCCCATGGGGAATTGGTGCTATTTTGATGTGGAAAATAGCCCTTTCCCAATTCCTTGCAAGCTTGAAGATGATCAATGGATGATGATTGATGCTCCTTGGTGAAATTTTTCCATAACCTAGCTATGAATTGATGAAAAACTATGAAAATGGATGAACTTGATTCAAAACATGAAGATAATGACTTTGCATATGTTGTGGATGAAAATGCCTAAGATCGTGGATCCAAAATTAGTAAAATAGCCTTCCATTTATAGAAGAGAGTGATGGAAGATGAGGCAAAATGGATGAATGTGGGATCAAACACCAACCAATAGCATAATGCCACTTGTCAACATGTGAGTGGACAAAGGTGTAGCACATTTGGATGAATGTGCACATTAATGCAATTAGGTGGAAATTCAATCTTGGAGAAGTGACAAGTTGGAGGGAGAGAAGAAATGAATTAAATGCCACTTGGCTTAAGAAAAGGACATGTAGGAGGCCTTTAATGCCTTGTTGGATGGACAAGTACTTTTGGGGGGAGAATTCAAACTTGGAGAATATTCCATCCTTGATGCCTTTTTGAATGAAAAAGGAAGATTTATTAATTAATTAAATTGATTTTCATGAGAAACTTGCAAAAACTAGAGGATTTGATGGATTAGGATTAGCATTAATTAGGATTTGATTAATTAAGATGATAATTAGCTGATTTGACAATTTGATTTAGATTTTAGGATTTAAATAAATCGAAATGAGAGGAATAATGATTTAGACTTAATTAAATAAAGTTTGATTTATTTAATTAAAGAGGATGGTGTTAGATTTAAACCAAATAAAGATTAATTTATTTAATTTAAATGAGATGACTTTATAACTTAATTAAATAAAATGAATTATTTAATTAAAAGAGGGATATAATCAAACAAGATGATTTGTTTAATTAATAGAGGATAATGATTTAATCAAATAGAGAGATTTTTTTAATTAAAAGATGAAATATGATGAATTTAATTAAATAAGGGTTATTTAATTAAATGGTTAGTAAAGGAGTGATTCAGGATGAACTGGTGTTAGTAAATCAAGATCAAGTCCACGAGACCAATCTGTATATTTTATGTGTCTACAATCCTCAAAACACATTACACCTTTGGCAAGAGATATATATAACATTGATTGTTTATTTTTTATCTTTTCTTCTGATTTATCTTATTGACCCATTATGAGGACCCCTCAATGATGTCTAAACAATTTAGAGAGAAAGGAATGGGGCATCGATCATTATCTTTCATTTGTTGTGCTTGTGGGTATTCTTATAAAATAATCTTGGTGCATACTTGCTAAGTTGTGTGTAGGGAGGTTGTTTGGAGTAGATTGTTGACTATTGCGTATGCTTTGGTTTGATATATTATTGTTGACTATATTCCGATAAGGTTTCCACATGTCAAAGTGTGAACAAGAACTATCCTATCTGTTTGCAGCGTCAAAGTCCATCACATTAGATACAATGCTATCTTGGTTCTAAATACCATGATGCATCGTGTCTATGTGTTATATCAAAAATAAGGAATGACAAAGAGTCCCAATCCCAAATATGAGAAAATCATCACTCTCATCACCATTATCTAATAAAGTCTTGATGCATCATAGGCTTGTTGGACTTCTGAATCAATCTCAAAATCAATGGTCAAATCCATTCTTCTTATTCTTCTATCTTTACTAACATTTCAATACAAGTATCAAATTTGTGTGATATAGATCAAAATATACATGAGACTACCCATGGCCAATGATTGTTTATACATCATCAAATCTGTCTAGATCAAACATTTGCACTTTCTAGTCCTCTTTGAGCTGAATTGATCTTAAATCTTTGTCGCGAGATCAACCCAAAATTCAAAATTTTTGCCCAATCTCTTGAGGGGGCAGGGTACCAAATTATTTTCCTTCTGTTGAGGCAACAGCGGGGCATCCAAAAATTAGGAATTTTTAAAATTTTGATCCGAATAGCAATATCAATCCGAAAGCGTCAATCTTTGAACCAATGTAACAAGTACCTTGCTTGAAAGAGGGGAAAAATGTAGACACTTAAAAATGTCCTGAATGATATCACACACTTGAATTTGATATACTAACACTGTTTCATCCTAAAACCCATAATCTTTTTGCTTAATTGATTAAATTAGCCTAGCTATTTAATTAATTACATCATTTTCATCTATTAATCTGATTAATCTAAATAGGTTAATTCCTCCCCCTTTCATGCTAACCTTTCATCCTATTAAATTGGATAAATCAAAATATTTAATTTTAACAACCTAAATCCTCTCATTTAAATTAAATAATTCTAATTATTTAATTAAATGTCATTTTGACTCCTTTTCATTAAATAAGTTAATTATTTAATGAATATCCTAAATTCCCCTAATTTGCATAATTGAAACTTTATTTTAATTATCAAATTACTAATTAATTCTAATTCTCCCACTTGCAAGGGAATATTCCTCCTTTGCACATTCCTCTAAAAGAGAATATTCTCATGGAATATTCCTTCGCCCTTTGCACATTAAAATTTGGTTTTAATTAACTAAATGCTAATTTTCCTCCAAAAGGGAATATTCCTATGGAATATTCTCCCTCTTCACTCATTTGAAAAAAGGAATATTCTTCCTTGTAACAAACTTCCAACAAACTTCTTGTGCAAGTTCTGAAAGTGTGTTTTTTTGGATGATTGTGAGCCCTTGATGGGAATCCATGATCCATGCTTCCATTTTCCTTCCATCCTGACCATTGATTGATTCCTTCAATCTTGACCATCAGTTTCATTTTGCCTATTCTATAAATAGACCTTGCATCTATTGAATAGGGATCCATCTTTTAATGGTAAACTTATGTTTTTAAAATCACTCTCATTTTCATCCACATTCAACACATATTTAGCTTTTTTAGTTTAAATCTTGCATTATTAGCTTAGAGCATCCATTAATGGCTTCCATGGTAACTTAGTTTCGTCTATATAGTATATTTTGAAACTAGGGTTTTAATATTTTGAATTTGTAGATGGTCAAATTATCTTGATTGATATCACACACTCGATCCTGATTCACTAACATTAGTTCTTCCTAAATCACTTCTTTACTAACCAATTAATTGAATAATCCTTATTTAATTAATTCATCAAGTTTTCTCTTTTAATTAAATAAATCAACTTTATTTGATTAAATCATAATTCATCTTTGATTAAATAAATCAATTTTATTTAATTAAATCCTAATGTTCCTCCTTTGATTAAATAAATCATTTTTTTAATTAAATCCTAAAGTCATCTCTTTTAATTGAATAAATCAACTTTATTTGATTAAAATCTAATGTTCTTCATTTAATTGAATAAATCAAACTTTATTTAATTAAATTACTAATGTTGAATATTCCTCTCATTTTGATTTAAATAGATCTAAATCTAAATCAAATGTCATATCAACTAATTCCATCTAAGTTAATTAAATCCCAATTAACTCCTAACTCTAATCCTCAAATCCTCTAGCTTTTGCAACTTGCACATATAAATCAATTTATTTGATTTATTAATTCTTCTATCTCCATTCAAACATGGCATCTCTTTGGAATATTCCATCAATTTGAAATCTCCCTCCCAAAAGGACTTGTCCTCCAACATGGCTTTTATAGCTCTTACATGTCCCTTTTCTTGAGCCAACTTGACACACTTTTCAAAATTAACACGTTTTTTGGTCGAATTCTATTATTTCTTCAAAATTTTGTGTCTTCAGGAAACAACAATGCTGAGAAGGTCAAATAATGACGCTATCAGTCCATTGTTGCTATATAGCGACGTTGTTTCTGCTCCAAAAGGAGATGTTGTAGTGATATACCAAAGGGCCGAACCAGTCAAACTCCAAAGGGCAACACTGGGTGAAACTAGAGACACAATTGCAGTATTTGTTTTTCCATAGAATGACACTGACTTCACTAGAGCAATATTGACTTCTTCAAACAATGACACCTCCATGTATTGTGATTCTGGAGTTGGGTAAAAGGTCACTTTTTTAGTTTTATTTTTATACGTGCTTTATCTATTGATCACCTTTGACTTTTAACCTCTCTTGTGGCCTTGTTTTCTATAGGCTAATCAGTTTTTGTAGGTTGAGGTGATCAAGAAGGGGAGGAGGAAACAAGGAGAAGTTTTCTTATGACATCATCTCATAATTGTAACAAGTGCTTTTAAACACTTTGGGAGCAATTATAATCCCATTCTTAGGATATTGTTATCTTCAGTTTTAGGACACAAATAATTATGTTTGGGTTTTAAAAAGAACAATCAAAGGGTTAAAAAAAATATTAGGAACTTACTAGATTTGGTTTTGGATTTTAAGAATTGAATAAACAACTCCAAACTTTTCATCTTGGTGCTATAAAAGGAATCCATTTACTACTTTTGAGGTCTACAATAAACATGTCTTCTTTGTTTTGTAATCTTTTTTACAAATTAATATCATTTAAAAGTTGTATGCACTTCTCTCGTGCTTCATGATGATCTTGAGAATCAAAATTCTTTTGGTGATATTAGGTTGTCTAAAAGATTGCCTCCACACTTCAATTTGGGATTTTAAAAATTGAACCAATCTTGCTAGTGTGAGTAAGTACATTGCATGTGTTCTCTCTTTGTTCACGCAAACAAAGATTGATCGAACTACGAATGTGCTTATTTTCTTATATTTACCTCTAGAGGGCCTTCCTTGGTGGGAAAAAGTACTCACCCCAAGGGAACGACCCAAGCAGTAACTAGCAAAATCCAGGCTTTTTCAAACCACTATACAAATTTGTGGTTGCAAGGAAAGTTTGCAATCAACTTAGTGATGCATGATAGCTCTCCCCTAGTATATTTATGATGTGTAAAGCCCTTGTTCTAAGGGTTGGGATACCTCTTGATGGAGTTTATCATTGTGTCCTTTGAATCAGATGCACTTATTATGAACCATTGTGTAGTAGCTAAAAATCCCAATATTTGTTGGCGTTAGGAGGTTGGACCTTTGGAGCCGTCCCACATACTTGCGATTCTTTGTAGAGATGAAAAGTTCATCATGGGAGATTCATGAGAATTGAAGCTTGGTTGACCGGTAGAAGTGAGTGTTGTGGAGGGGAGCCAGTGTGGTCAAGCTTCTAGTCATCCACTTTGAATAAGCGTAGCTGGATTTATCCAAGTGAGAAATTCAACAAATATTTTCTTTTCCATCCTAGGGTTGTGCAAATTTGAGTTAGTTAAACACATTGTTTGGATCAAAAATCTTGAAAATGAACATTCAACAAGGACATCAAATTTCAAACCTTTAGGAGCCAATACCTTTGAAGGAATCCAAGTGCTACTACTTGTCCCTTAGGATTTCATCCTTAGAGGCTTCTAAGTATTTGGATTTACATCTCAATTTTCTCTCTAAAGTCAACATTAGGGAACTATTGCCTTAATTTTTTTGATTTCCACATAATGGAATTTGTGGGATGAAAAGAAATTGAGACATTA
>VDFB02335452.1:0-19222 GCA_007258455.2 Sequoia sempervirens
GGTACTCCGTAATCATGTATTTCATCATTGGTTCTCTTTCAATTAGGTTGATTTGGCACTCCTTTCCAAAGGAAGCCACATGTGAGAGTGATCAGTAGACACATATCCATTCAAGGCCTTAGTAAAATCTCTTCCTAAAATCAAACCATACGCATCAGGGATATCAGCTACCTGAATATTGATAACCTGTTGAATCCTTGGGTCAGAAGCTATCTACATGTGAATCATGTTTAATTCTCTCACCACATTCACTTCAGTTCTATCCAATTGAGTTACCTTCTTCTGAGAGTCAGCAGGTGTAATTCCTAAAGCTCTACATACTCCAAATGGCATCACATTAGTGGAAGCACCAGAATCCAGCAAACAATTATGTAGATTCTTACCGAATATGTGCACAGAGATCAGAAATGGTGGGGTTTATGTCTTCCCTTGAAACAAAGTTGGTTGAGTATCTACTTGAGCCACTTGAGTCTTATCCTTCTCCTTTCCCTTATCTCCAGGGGGCAAATTAGTCTGACTGTGGGCCTGATTTTGTGTCTTCACAGGTTGAGAACTAGAAATCTTGCTGATATCCTCCTCAAAAGGTTTATCCACAGACACTGAACGTGCATCATAAGTACCTAAAATTACCTTCCTAATTGCAGGGAATCTTAATAACTCAAATGTTGAAAGATTTACCTTTTATTTCTTGAACTCCTCAGTGACATAGGAAGCCATTTGTTTTTTGCTCATATCAGTAGAAATTTTCCTAGAAGGTTCCTCCACCTTGTCTTTGCTTGCTTGAACAACCTTTTCCTTTTGTAGGTTATTTTGAGTTTTCCCTTCCTTTGAAAGGTACTACTTGGAAACATGTGGGAAGGATGGATTATTGCTAGCATTAGGATCTAGAGGGGCATTGAAATTATTTGGAGGAATGGAAGTGGTGAAGGGTCCCCCAACTGGTGGGCGCCTATGAGGCATATCTCTTAAACCTTGCCTCTGAAACATCTGTACTTCTTCAACATAAGCCTCTTCGCTATCAAGGGGGATATTATAATTCATTGCTTCCTCATTAAATAATTGAGCCACCTCATCCCCATTGCAGATTTGATCTATTTTGTCTTCATGGGAATTAGATTCATCTTCTGGTATATTTTCCTTACTAGCTGGAAAGGGAGCGTGATTTAACACTAACACAGGAGAGTCATAGGGAGTGGAGGGAACGATCTCTTGTCCATTTTCATTATTTTCCACCTCATACTGGAAGATGGAGGTAGCAGTTTGGAACTCTGGACACTCTAACTCTGAATGTTGGCTTGTCTTATGGAGCCTACACCATCCTATTAAGGCTGCTTCAGCCAAATATACACCACTGGGCAGCTTGTCTTGACTGGCTGGATGATTTGCAGACTAGTTGACGGTTTGATTAATTGGTTGATCCAATGGGGTGGGGACTCCTCCATTATTGGGTCCTGTATTCCAAGTCCTACTCTGTCCCTGCAGTTGCCTCTTATCAAATCCTGGTCCACTACCTTGTCCTCTATCAAAATTTTGTCTCCTATCATTATTGAATCCTCTGTCATTGTTGTAACCCTTATCTTGATTGTATCCCCTGTCATTATAGAATCCTCTTTCATTACATTGCCCTCTGTCAAAATTTTTCCCTTGTGGAAATTCTCTGTTCTGATTGGACTGCATACTCTTTTGGGCAGCTTGTAATTGGTTGTTTTGATTTCTTAGGTAGGTCGCCTCCAGATTTAACTTCTTTATCTGTTCAGCCATTTCATCAATCCTTTCCTTATTTGGATCTCGATATAGGATCTGGTTTGGATTACTCTAAGAAGGGACAGGCATTGTAGTAGTTCCCATAGACTGATGCAACACTTTAGAGTTTTGTAAATAGGCAGGGAAATTATTTGGTTGTGGTTGATATATAGGCTAGTTAACCTATTGTTTGGGAAAATTCATCATAGGGGAAACCCGGCTCATGGGAGGACCGCGGTGTGGCACCCAAGGTAACTGAGGTACTGGATTCATGATTGGGGTATGATTTGTAAGAGCCTGATTCACTGCCTGAACCTGATTGGGATGTGCAATTGGTCCTAAAGAAGGCAATGGTCCAGTCAAGTGTTGTCTCAAATCTGTGCTGAGCTTAATAGCTTCTGTATAGGCATCGATTAAGTTGGCCAGGAGGATTAGGTATCCATTCAGAAAGGTCACTGTAAGGCTATCCAAGGCTTCATAATAGACTCCCAGGGCGTATTATTATCTAAAACATAAGGATCTGAAGTCTGGTGTATCTGCGGTGGAACCTATTATTGAAACTGGATATTGGTTCATTAACCTCTCTCTTGACTTTAATGAATTGCAGATATAACTCATTGGCACTAATGGGTATTCTGAACTTCTATAAAAAGGCAGTCTCAAGATCATTCCAATTAAGAATTGAACCAGAAGGGAGGTGATTATACCAGTAAAAGGCCTCTTCTCCTAGTGAATAAGGAAACAACCTACAGGCAACATCCTCATGAACAATCCCTCTGTCTTTGAGACAAGTTTGGAAAATCCTTATATGTTCTTCTGAGTCTGTTTGGGTCATTGACAGTTTTGAACAAGAAGTGCTTCGGGGGTTTTTGGGCATTGTAGGCATTGAAAATAAGGGCGATGGATTATTGGCAAGGAAAGCCATTGGTAAAAGTGGGGTGGTGGTTTGTGGTTGGTTAACGATAGGGGGTTGTTGAATGGGAACTGCCTCAGGGATGGGTATGGCTTCAACTTCTGGATGTGAAGATGTGGATGATGCTAGTGAAGGGATGGGTGATGATGATTCTCCCCTTTCTCGAGTCCTCCTTGACCTAGTGGGGAACTGTAATTCCTATAAATCTTCCTCTCCTGGGTAGATCTGGTATTTCTCATATATCTCTCTGGAGAGATGGCATTCAAGAAATGATCCAGTGTGCTCATTCGAGGCCCTCCTTCTAAGCGCCAATCTGTTGATGGTGTTTTCTGCACAGCAACAACTCAAAAAGAAAATGATATTCTATCTCTCTTGAAAGATAATCTTCAACAATAAATTGCTAAAAATCACCCCAAGGTCTCTCGGGTGTCAGGTCATGACAATGCATAAACAACTCAGATAAAATGTGAAATGCTAGTAATCACAATCGGACCTTACTACAAGCAAACTGTATCTTCTAATTTATCAAATCTTGCAATATGATGATCTCAAATCCTAAATCTAATCAGATTATAAAGAAATAGCAAAAGGTAAGGGTGCAAGGATATGATAAGATCTAAACTACTCCTAGAATGAGCAATGCAAATGACAGATATCTGGAATGGACCAATCTCAAATTACCAATTCTTGCTTAACCCACAATGCAATATCACAAGAACGGTGCAATCTTCTAAGGTATATAGATTTTCAAATCATAGATATTCATCCACAATCGAACTTAAGCGCAAATAAATATATGGTCCAGGTTGACTTCACCAGCCTACTACAATCAGATAGTTACTGGGAGTATAGACCAGAGATTGCTGCTAACATTCCAAATATGAAATCATAAACATCATTCACCAAACTAATTCAATTCTAAATATTAACCCTAGATCTTTAAGCAATTTGAAAGATGGAACAACAGGAACCATGCAAGATAAACTGACACAAGAGATTTCACCAGGAAAACCACAATGTCCTCAATTGTATTGGATTATCAGAATGCTGCAACAATTCCACTGTTCTATTACAATGTTTGCTTCAAGAAAATATTGAAAAATGCTTTAACTACACTATATCGAACTCTGACTCTTACTCTTTTATCCTCCTATCTGTCTATATCCATTACATTAAGGCAGGAATGCCATTTATAGCAAATTCTCCAAACATGTCGGCCCAGCCAAACATTTACAAAAATAAAATTAGCCAAAACAAGTCGGCCTCAAGAAATTTCAAAATAAGGCACACATTAAATGCTGATACATCATCAAGGTCAGCCTAGACACAATCCCCAATGCAACCCGAATTAATACATGCCCCATGATAATAGGGAAGCACAAATCTCAAAATGGGCATTAAGTACCGCCTCCCTTGTCTTTATTCAGATCTTGAACCTTCAAAAATAACTTATCCAGCTCAGCAATAGGTGGCAAAGGCAAAACCCTAAGCCAGCATTCAATGGATCCAATCTCCTCCTTTGACTGTTTGACAATTTTACTCCAATCATCTTTGTGGGCTTGATATTTATCCATCACCGCCAAATAGGTTGTTACATCATCCAACTGGTGCCCTGTTATGACATTCTCAGATTCTGGGGCATAAACATCATGCCACCATTCCCTCAACTGTTCTAGGCTCATATATTTAGGAGCAATTTTCCTCCTACCAGTCATAACCTCAAAAAATGTGATGCAGCCATCATATACTCCAGTTAGGTCACCATCTATCAGCTTTTTCTGTTTCTAAATCTTTCTCATGGCTTTCTGCCAAATCTGCAAAGCCTCAAACCATTCCCAAGGTTCACTAAGTCTGGAGGAAGGAAGAACTCCATCTGCAGCCAACTGATCCTTACCATACCCCATAATCACTTTGGATTTCTGCAGCAGAAGATCGATATCCTCTTTGTCCTGGGACAACACACGTTCCAACAAGTCTTTGGCTCTGACTGCATCCTTCCCAACTGAAAGGACATCCTTTATTGCATTATCCCCTCTCACTTGCACATTCTTCAACCAATCTATCACAGTTTGGGCAGAGGTTTTCATCTTTTTAATCTCGGAGATGGTTTCCTTGGGCAAGAAACCAGGAGTAGCAGAGGTAGATGGGTGAAGAGATTACAGAGGTTTCATTACATCCTCCAAGCATTTCCTAAGTCTCTCATTTTCCTTTCTCAGCTCATGCTTGGTCTAAGTCTCTTTCCTTAATCTACCAATTATCACAGCACTGGAGTCTTCATATTCCTTAATATCCTGTTCCATAGATGCTGGTCCAAGGCTAAAAGTTTGTACATTGTAATCTGTACCAGTGACCTCTTCTCTAGTCTTGTCTGCGGCAGGGGTGGCAATGTGAATGACTTGGTTACTTGCTTCATCCCTCTCTATCATTGAAACTACTTCGGCGGCCTTCTTCTTCTTACCTTTGTCGATCTTGGATAACATCTCATCCCAATCCAAAGGGGTATCCTCAACAACAACTTGTTTCTTCCTGGTGATCTCTTTCTCCAGCCAATCCGAGACATCAGGATCCACCCGGATTTCATCGATTTTTCCCTCTTCATGTTGTTCCACTGTTTCATCCTTTTTATCCTTTTCCTTCCCAGGAGACTGCCATCCTTGATCACCTACTTCAGTCTCCTCCTCCTGCACCGGTGATGGGGTTCTAACCGGGATATTCTCCTTTTTAGGTTATCCGTTTCCTTTCCTATTCTCCGGAGAATCCTCATACTGCACTAAGGGAGAAGTATGCTTTTCCTCCTCTTCAACTTCAAGCTCCGCCGCCTCACCAAAGAGTTCTCCCTCCTTGAATGGCTCTGTCTCTCCACTAGTTTCTTGTTCTTGATGGGCTGTTTCCTGCTCAGGTACACTTGGTGAAGGAGAAGTAGCCTTAGGTTGCTCTATGACTGGTGATTTTGGAGGAGGATCCATCTTTTGCATAGTGTCTTTAGGAGATGGAGTCCTTGATTTCCTCATATAAACTTTAGTCTTTTCCCCTGAACTCTCTACATCAACAATCGGAGTCTCATCTTTAGAGGTATCCTGACCCTTCTTCTTTGAAACCCTAGTGGTTCTTGTCTTCTTTGGTGGTGGAGGAGCATCCTCTTCTTCTGGATTTTCAAATCCTTCCTCATCAGAGGACCTGCCTATCTTCAAAGCTCGACTTCTTTTCTTTCCTTTTGGTTTTCTCTTTGGTTCTGGCTCACTTTCTTTTGGGCCTCTGATTTTTATTTTGAAGGGTGAGCTCCTTTTAGCTTTCCCTTTGGGATCATCTTCCCCGGATTCTTCTGAAGTAGACATAGGATTAATATTTTCCATCAAATTAAAGGTACAGGGTACCTTCTCACTCTCCAACTCCCAAACTTTATGTTTTAGCCATGAAGTAGTAAATTTCATAACCGGTGCCATCAGATCTTCCAACTCAGTTACTTCATCATCGTTCCAGTTTATATCTCCGATTGATCTGTCCTTAACAGACTCATAAGCATGATCTTGCACCAAGTTTCTGTCATCCTCCAGTTGGTCAGGGATTAACTTGACATTGTATTGCCTAATCACATCAACAGGAAGCCTAGAGTACCTCTTCTTCCTTGCCTCGAAATCATCTTTGATGTTGGCCCAATAGTCTTCTAGGTCATCCTTATGATGATACTCTTTGGTAGCCTTCTTCTGTGCTTCCCCTATGATATCAAAATTTGTCCTTTTGGACTGGAAAGAGAAACCATGAGCTGCCAATTCATCCTCCGCTGCATGTGTCGATTGAATGGAAGGGCACACCTCTGCTACGCCAATTCCAAGAGGGAAATCCCCACCGAAACCTGTTTTATGCTTCTCCTTTTTTACAATGGCATCAAACTCACATATCTGTCTAACAATTTCCAATAACACAATATGATCAGTAGGGTACCAAGGTGACCTGTATGGAGTAGCCGGAAATCCATCAATTCTGATGTAAGAGAAGGTGGGAAATTGAATGAACCAGGCTCTGTATCTCTTTATTAGCTCCTTCGCTCCCTCTGACAATCTCACATGCTCCACATTTTGAAGCAACCTAGTGATATGCATTGTGAATGCATCATTAGCTCTTCTATAGTCTTTGTGTCCTAGGTGCAACTCCGGGTATACCTCGTAGACTATATCTTGTCCAAATGTTCCCTTCGGACTCAGACCCCTGTATGGGTAGAATCTAGCTAACACATACATCACATAGGAGGACATGGTGAACCTCTTGGTTTCCAGGACGTCCCTCAGTTGTTTATCAATCATGGTGCTAATAAGTCCGGCCCAATGGTAATTAGTTCCTTGTTCAATCTTGTTAATCACATGGACCATCCAGCTTTCCAATACTCCAGCACTTTTCAAACCTGCTACCCTGCTCAAGAATGTGATCACATCATAAATGTCTGATCTGAACCTAACTATGTGCAATTGCTTGGGAAGTTTGGAATGATGTGACTTTGGCTTCTCTAACCAAGAGTTAATCATCTGTTGAGCTTTGATTGGCTCATTCTCATAATATGTTCTAGCCAAGTCCATGTTCACGGCACACACAGAAGGAAAATTCGGCATGTCGAAGGCTTGAGCAATGGAAACAGGATTGAAATTTGCTAAGACTCTTCCTTCGGTACTAACAACCCTTTGTGTGTCGAATTCATACTGCTGGGCACACTCAAGTATCAACTCATAGCACTGGATTGCAGGAGGGAACCCTGCCAGATGAACTAACCTGGACTTCATCATTCCTTGCCTTAGCACTGACAGATCCTTCTGAGCTGTTCTCTCTTTGAACTCCTCGTATCTCCAGGCTCCAACATTGGTGTCTGAGACCTCCGACCACATAGAAGATATCTTGCTTTCTGGCAGCTTACTCTTGATATCCAACCTTAATCTTTCTGCTTCTGAAATGGAGGACCCCTCCATATCTCCCTTAGATTTTCCAGCAACAGCCTTGCTTGATTCAGCCTGTATTCACAAAATAATGTCATGAGTATCCAATCATCATACATATTCCAATCCAAGGTTAGCATGAAATCATATAAAGCAATTAAGATCCATCATAAATCATCAATCTTTTGAAACTCCGGAAAAATAAAGCAATCCGGGAAAACAAGGTAAACTAGGAAAATCAAGTCAGGGCAGAATTTTGGAAAAATCCGACCCAGACAGATTCTTGCTGCAAAGACATCATTCGCTAAATAAATCGTTAGTACGGACAAAATTTTATAAGATTATCATGAAATTCATCCATTAGCAACAAGAAATCATCATTTAGCACCTTGCCTCACTAATCCTAGCCTCAAAAATCGAAGGAACGAAACCGGGCAGAAAAATTGGAAAAGTCCAGACAGGGCGGATTTCCGCTGACAGTTTAAATACTCTGGAACTCACTATATTCCGCGGAACTGGCCAAAACTGGGAAAATCCAGGCGTGCAGGAAGTCCACGGACACCTCGGAAACCTGACGAATACCAACACGCGAACCATCAATTGAATGATCATGCAAAACCTTGCTAATTGGGATTCAAATGATTTTAAAATCGACGCCAACCAACAAGATTCAAAATGGAGATGAAATGAAGTTTCTAAAGCCCTCAAATGACGAGTTCTCATGGCGAAACAATGATGCCCTAATTTTGACAAATAAACCCTTCGCCATGAAAACCAGGGTAAGCTCGAGGTTTGGAATACTATCCCTAAAGATGAATCTAGATTCCTCCGAGTCCTCACAAGGCAGGGGCTAGTTTAATCCAAGCGCAAGATGTACGAACCACAAAAAAATCATTAATCCGTGCAGAGCACCGAAAACCCTAACCCCGCACAAGACAACAAGTTACGAACTTAGAGGGCAAGAATCTGACCCGGAACACCATCCATAATGATACACCCACCATTTAATGGATAAACACAAGCACGCATGGCACGGGTGATGAAGTTTTACGAAAAGATGGGTCAAACCCCAGCCTGACAAATATAAAATGACGAAACAAGCCAAAGCCGACCCAAAATGACTATCAATTGACTCGAAAGATTAGATCCAAGTGCAAACAAAAGAGGGGCCAGCAACGACTTACCATGGATGGGTGCAGATGAAACTCGGATTTAAAGGAGTGACTATAAAACTAGAATGCCCTAGCAGCGAAAACTCTGATCAGCACCCAAACAATCCACACGCAAGCAGCTCAAGATCGATGATCAAAGCCCAAACAGGGAATGCACTCAGATGCCAAGGCAGCAAATAAGTGAATAATGAAATCAAAATGATGCCCAAAAGACTTTAAATCTATCCCTATTCGCGTCTGAGCAAAGGTACCTTGAGCATTAATGAGCGACAAGACGTGTCTGAAAAATCTAGAAACCCGAGCCCAGGACAGAATTTCAGAAAAACCCAAGATACGCGGAAAATCTGGATGAACACGAATTCTGCGGATATGGCAGAAATCAGGATTTTAACGAAGTTCGGGATTTTGGCGCAATCCGGGAAAATCTGCCAGACCCAGAAAATCCCGGAGTCAAGCAGAAACCCAGATTCGGAAAATTCAGCAATGAACAGACAATGAACCAGAGCCCGGGAAAATCCACCGGAGCCGGAAAATCCCGGATTCAGACCAAAACCCGGATTTTCATTGAAAACCAATTTTAACCAAATCAAGCCCTAAGGCAAGACTGAAGCTAGCGGGACCAACATATCAAGACCTCTAAAAGGAAAATATAATAAAACCGAAGGTCAAAGACATCCTGAAAAGAGGGTCCCTACTCAAAGTATGCAGGTGCAAAACTGATAAACAAAATGGCGCATTTCACTGAGAAATGCTCCTGAGCATTTCGATGAAAAACTGGAATCAAGAACCCAGAACTTATGGTTTCAACTCACCTATCCTGCCACCTCCACTGATTAAAACAAAGACCCCCCTTCCATTCACCCAAACTCTCCTACACCAGGGTTTAAGTGTGTGCAGATGCGTTCATTACCCTCCTTTAGCTACAACAAGGACTGAACTTGGTATGAACAAGCTACGTAAAGAGTCATACTCTAAAAGCAACCTAGATAGAGCCTCGCTGCTAGTCAGGCGTCCATAGCCCCAATGAGGTTATCACTACGATTCTCTTGGACATAGCTCTACTTCCAGCCAGGCATCTATAGCCCCAGTAGAGATATCCAGATCCCCCTGATGAGTTGAATTCAAGATTTCTCTTTTCTCTCTTTTTTTTTTCTTTCTCTTTTTTTTGTCTTTACTCATCTTCTTACTGCTTTTGCTTCAACCTGTGAACAATGAAGTTCACACTCAGGGACGAGAACCACTGTGGCACTAGAGCAGAAAAAGGATTTTTCACTTGTTCAAACTTCAGAAGAGCCCTGTGCAACTTTAGGTATTCGTAGTATTTAAAATATGAGACCCTAATGTACTCTTGTTCAATCTGACTGGAAAACCCTTTGCCTCAACACAAGGATAGGCGACATTGGGTAGAGAATTCATACCATGATGTTCTGGAAAGATGATTAGAGTTTGTAAGGGTAATACCTGGGACATCCCACCTACTTTGTCACCACTATCATACAAATGCAACCAAGGATCCTGTAAAAGAGAGAAGGAACCAAGAGCCGCAGTAAATATGAACGAAAAGCAAGTAAACCAAAGCAAAACTCACTAATCAAAGCAAAACAAACAAACGAAGGGAAACCTAATCTAACCAAACAAACAAACAAAAAGTGCACTTAAATCCAACTATATATTAAAGTGGAGTCAAAATGTACCGTGATTGGAAATAATGTTTCAAATACTACCCATTGACAGGCAGTGGGATATCTTCTCCCATGAGAGTCTTCAGACGGAAGGCATTATCTCCAAGTATTTCAGCAATTTGATATGGGCCAAGCCACAATTTATCAAACTTTCCATGGTTCCCCTTTTGATCATGAGGTTTATCCCAGTATAGGACCAGGTTAGAAATTCTAAAGGCCTTGACTTTAGCCCTCCTATCAAACCACCTTTTAACTACCCCTTGATGTTTGGAAAAATGCTCAAGGGCCTTGTCTCGTTTCTCCTCCAGGTGCAATAGTTCTGTCAACCTAGCCTCCCTTTTATCCCCTTCATCATAAAACTCATTTATAAACTTCAAGGCTGGGATCTTGAGTTAAATAGGGAATATTGGCTCCAGACCATATACTAAGTGAAAAGGAGATGTTCCAATGGATGACTTAAGTCTTGTACAATCTACCTATAAGGCAAACCGAAGCTGGGTATGCTAGTCTTTTGGGTTCCTCTCTAATAGCTTACGTATGACAGTTAATAAGTTCTTATTGGAGGACTCTGCTAAACCGTTACCCTGGTGATAATAGTTGGATGCAAACTTCACAATAATGCTATGATCAAAAGCCCAATTTGAAAAATTCAAAGATGCAAAAGCAGGACCATTATCACAGACAACAGAAATAGGGCATCCAAATCGATTAATAATAGCATATTCTAGAAAATCAATCACCACCTCAGATGTACATTTCCTACAAGAAAAAACTTCAGTCCATCTTGTAAAATAATCAGTAATAGTGAGAATGTACCTGTGTCCTACAGAGGATGGTGGGTTGATGGGGCCTATAAAATCCATACCCCACTGAGCAAAAGGCCTTACCTCAATGACCAATTGGAGTGGAAGCACCACATACCTTTCCCTTATTCCTGCGGTCTGGCAAATGTGATAGATCCTAACATGATGGTGGACATCTTTGAACAGTGTGGGCCAGTAATATCCTACTCTCAAAATCTGGTTTGCTGTGACAATTGCAGAACCATGGCTAGTGCCATATTTTTCATGAAATTCGTTCATCACTCTTTCAGCTTCCGGTTTCTCGAGACATCGTAAATAAATACCTTCATGATTTTTCTTATATAGAACAGCTCCCTTTAACATGAAACCATCACTTTTTAACCGTAGAGATTGTCTCTGAACTGTATTAAGATGGCTTGGAGACCATTGATTCAGTAGGCAATAAACTATGTCATCATACCAACCATTAGGGGAAACCTCCTCGATATTATAATTCTGGACAGTCAATTCAGGACCAATTTCAGTCATAGTCTGAGTGAGTCCTTGTCCTCTTACCAACTTCATGGGTTGGATCTCAATATCGTATTCTTGGAACATTGTCACCCACTTAGCTCTACGCTCACCTAATTCATTTTGCATCAGAAGCAACTTGACTACAGGATCTGAGACAATTGCATAAACCTTATTCCTGAGGATATAATGTCTAAATTTCTTTACTACTCTGAACAAGGCATACGCCTGGTTTTCCACACTTGGATATTTCAACTCAGCATCTTTTAATGGTGTACTCATAAAAGCAATAGGGTGCTCACTTCCCTCATCAGACTTTTGAGTTAACATTCCAGCACACGAATTGTTTGAAGCGAATGAATAGATGAAGAAGGGCTTACTGTAATTAGGACTTACCAATACTGGAGCATCAGCTATGGCTCTTTTGATTTCTGTGAATGCCTCCTTTGCTTCCATAGTCCATTCGATCTTAGCATCTTGCTTGAGTATTGCATTGAGTGGCTTCATGATCTCAGCAAATCCAGTGATGAATTTTCTGACGAAGTTGATCTTGCCAAAGAAAGACTTCATCTCCTTTTTTCTAGCGGGTGGCGGAATCTTTAGGATAGCCTCCACTCTTTCTGGATCAATAGCAATTCCCTTCTCTGATATCACATGTCCTAGCAGCTTTCCATCTGTTACTCCGAAAATACACTTTTTAGGGTTCAAGGATATACCAAATTCCCTGCACCTTTGAAACACTTTGTGCAAATCTGAAATGTGATCCCCTCTATTTTTGGAAAAAATAGTCAAGTCATTCATGTAAATAATGATGCATTTTCCTATGATATCTTTAAAGGAAATATCCATAGCCCTTTGAAATGTGGCCCCTACATTAATGAGTCTAAATGGCATCCTCCTGTAGGCAAAGGTACCCCATTTAGTTGTGAAAGCAGTCTTGTGTCTGTCCTCATACTAAACCATTACTTGATTGTACCCTGAATAGCCGTCCAGAAAGGACATCATCTGAGATCCATTAACCACTTGAAGTACTTCATCCAATGAAGGAACTGGATAATTATCCTTTTATGATGATCTGTTTAAATTTTTGAAATCAACACAGAGCCTAATTTCTCCGTTCTTTTTCCTCACTGGGACAAGGTTTGCCACCCATGTTGAATGTTTGACTGGAAATATGATTTTAGCAGATAGTAACTTCTGAACTTCTTTCTGTATGAGTGGTTCCAACAATGCGTTTATAGGCCTCTGTCTCTACCTGAAAGGTTTGGCACCTGGCCTCAAAGGTATAATGTGAGTTATGATTGATGTATCATAAGTTTTCAAGTCTTCATAACTCCAGGCTACTATATCTGGGAAGCTGTGCAAGGCCTCAATTATCCCTTATTTTTCTTCAGGAGTGCATACTTTGCCAATGAAAATATTCTTAGCATTATCTTCAGTTCCCATATTGTAGGTATCACACTGTCCACTGATGGATTCCTTCTTGGACTCTTGTTCTTGATCCTTAATCTTATCCATATCAAAAATTCTTTCCAACTGTACCATTCCCCTTGGAATAGTATTAGATTTTAGGTTCATCACTCCTTCTAAATCTAGTTCTGCTTCCTGAAGCTCTGTCTCATCAATGATTTGAGAAGCAAAAATGTCTGTATTTGTGATGAAATCCAGAATATGTTTGTCATCTTCGAACACCTAGAAGTTAGTAACGTTGTCTGGAACCGATGGCACAGGAGTCAATTCTCACGATTGAACTTCTTAGGACTGACAAAGATAAAGGCTGCAGAGTGCTGGCTGCTTGAGCCAAAGAATCAGCTGTTTGATTCTTCCACCATGGTATTAGCTGAATGTTGAAGGCATCAAATCCCTCAATGAGGTCCCACACTCTATGCCTATAGTTAGTCATTCTCCTATCATGGCATGAATACTATTTTCTTACTTGCTTAACTACTAACTCAGAATCACCAAAGACTTGCAGGATCTTAACCTTTTTCTTAAGTGCCATAAGAAGTCCATGAATTAGCGCCTCATATTCGGCTACATTGTTAGTACGGTGGGAATTGAAGCCCATGGGCTACAAATAAGAATTCTTACCTTTGGGTGATCAACTCAAACCACGCCTAGCCTCGTAGCGGACTTGATCCATCGAATCTAAGTGTCAACACTCGATGGTAGCCAATCTTCTTCATCCCACACCTTCGGTTTACCAATCTTTGCCGGGATTCCTCGGGCGGTATAGGTTTCTTATTTTTATTACTCTTGCAGAGGTCTGCTCATCTACATTTCGCTTCGAGGTTGGATTCATGCATTTATGTACTTGTTCTACTGCTGTTTGGCACAAACAACACTCCAACTCTGGGTGGGAGGCATTATGAACTCTACACCAATTTGGTAGGAGTAATTATTCAAAGCTTGTCCTTTTACCTAGGTGAATTTGATTTTCAACACACTGCTTGATGAATTCCTGGAAAATGTCTAAGAGGCTGATCTAATTATCTTCACTTTCCTCTTCTTCCTCTACTGGTTTTGTTAGAACAGTAACATGGCTGGATCTTATTTCTACATTGATGGGCATCGTGTGTAGCATTAACACCTCCTCTGAGTCTGATTCCTCATACTGTGTTGACAACATATAACTTCCCATGCCAACTTCTGATATCAAAACTTCTGTTGAAGTCTTTTGGTATTTTGTAATCATGTATTTCATTCTTGGCTCTCTCAATTCTGATCTGGTTGGGCACTCCTTTCCAGGGAAGCCACATGTGAGAATGATCAGTAGACACATAACCATTCAAAGCCTTCATAAAATATCTTCCTAGAATCAAACCATCATCCAGGGATATCGACTGCTTGAATATTGATAGCACAATTTGAAGCCTTGGGTTTGAAGCTATCGCATGTGAATCATATTTGAATTCTCCCACCACATTTACTTCAGTTCTATCCAACTGGGTCACCTTCTTCTGAGAGTCAGCAAGTGTAATCCCTAAAGCTCTACAAACTCCAAATGGCATCACATTGGTGGAAGCACCAGAATCCAGTAAACAATTATGTAAATTCTTACCGAATATGCACACAGAAATTAGAAATGGTGGGGTTTCTGTCTTCCCTTGGAACAAATTTGGCTGAGTATCCACTTGAGCCACTTGAGTCTTGTCCTTTTCCTTTCCTTTATCTCCAGGGGGCAAATTAGTCAGACTATGAGCCTAACTTTGTGTCTTCATAGGCTGAGAACTAGAAATATTACTGATACCCTCGCCATAAGGTTTATCCAAAGACACTGAACGTGCATCATAAGTACCTAAAACTGCCTTCCTAATTGGAGGGAATCTTAATAACTCAAATGCTAAGAGATTTACCTTTAATTTCTTGAACTCCTCAGCAACATAGGAAGCCATTTGCTCCTCGCTCATGTCAGTTGATACTTCCCTGGGAGGTTCCTCCACCTTGTCTCTGCTTGTTTGAACAGCCTTTTCCTTTTGTAGGTCAGTTTGAGCTTGTCTTTCCTTCGAAAGGTACTGCCTGGATACCTGTGGGAAAGATGGATTATTGCTAGCATTAGGATCTGGGGGAGTACTGAAGTTGTTAGGAGGAATAGAGGTAGTGAAAGGTCCCCCAGCCTGTGGGCATCTGTGAGGCATATCTCTCAGACCTTGCCTCTGGAACATCTGTACCTCTTCAACATAGGCTTACTCCTGATCAAAGGGGCCATTATCATTTATTGTTTCTTCATTGAATAACTGAGCCACTTCATCCCCATTGCAGATCTGATCCGTTTTATCTTCCTGGGAATCAGATTCTTCCTCTGGAATATTTTCTTCACTTACTGGGAAGGGAGCGTGATTTAATACTAGCACGGTAGAATCATAGGGGGAAGAAGGAACCATCTCCTGCCCATTTGCATTATTCTCCACCTCATACTGGAAAATGGAAGCAGCAGTTTGGAATTCTGGACATTCCAACTCTGAATGCTGACTTGTCTTATGAAGCCTACACCATCTAGACAGGACAGCCTCAGCCAAATATACACCGCTGGGAGGCTTGTCTTGACTGACTGGCTGGTTTGTTGATTAGTTGACAGGTTGATCCAAGGGAGTAGGAACTCCTCCATTGTTAGGTTCTGTATTCTATGTTCTGTTCTGTCCTTGTGATAGCCTCTTATCGAATCCTGATCCACTACCTTGGCCTCTATCAAAATTCTGCCTCCTGTCATTATTGAAACCTCTATCATTGTTGTAACCCCTATCTTGATTATATCTTCTATCATTGTGGAATCCTCTCTCATTACGCTATCCTCTATCAAAATTCTACCCTTGTGGAAATTCTCTATTCTGATTGGATTGCATACTCTTCTGGACAGCTTGCAGTTGACTATTTTGATTCCTCAAGTAGGTCACCTCTAGGTTCAGTTTCTTTATCTGCTTAGCCATTTCATCAATCCTTTTTTTATTTGGATCTACATAGGGGGGCCAACTTGGGTTATTCTGAGGAGGGGCAGGCATTGTAGTAGATCCCATAGACTGATGCAACACTTCAGAGTTCTGCAAATACGCAGGGAAACTATTTGGCTGTGGTTGATACATGGGATGGTTAACCTATTGCTGGGGGAAATTCATCACATGAGAGACCTGGCTCATGGGAAGACCAGAATGTGGCACCAAAGGTAATTAAGGTACTGGATTCATGATTGGAGTATGATTGGTAAGTGCCTAATTTACTGCCTGAACCTGATTGGGATGTGCAACTGGTCCTAAAGAAGGCAACGGTCCAGTTATATGTTGCCTCAGGTCTGTGCTAAGCTTAACAGCTTCTGTATAGGCATCAGTTAGGTTAGCTAAAGGGTTAGGTCTCCACTTTAGAAAGGTGACAGTGAGGCTATCCAATGCTTTGTAATAGACTCCCAAGGCTGTATTGTCATCCAAAACATAAGGATCTTGAAGTCTGGTGTACGCACGATGAAACCTATTATTGAAACTGGATATTGGTTCATTAACTTCTCTTTTGACTCTAGTGAATTGTAAATACAATTCATTGGCACTAATGGGTATTCTAAACTTTTGTAAAAAGGCAGTTTCAAGATCATTCCAATTCAGAACTGAGCCAGATGGGAGGTGATTGTACCAGTAAAAAGCCTCTTCCCCTAGTGAATAAGGAAACAACCTACAGGCAACATCCTCATGAACAATCCCTCTATCTTTGAGACAGGTTTGGAAAATCCTTATATGCTCTTCTGCAGTCCTGTTTAGGTCATTAACATGGAACTTTGAACAGAAGTGTTCAGGGTTTTTGGGCATTACATTGTAAGCATTGAAAGACAAAGGGGATGGATTATTAGCTAGGAAAGCCATTGGCAAAAGAGGGGGTGGTGGTTGTGGTTGATTAACGATAGGCTGAGGTTGTTGAATGGGAACTGCTTCAGGGATGGGTATGGCCTCAACCTCTGGATGTGAAGATATGGATGATGTTGGTGAAGGGATGGGTGATGATGATTCTCCCCTTTCTCAAGTCCTTCTTGACCTAGTGGGGAACTGTAATTCCTGTAAATCTTCCTCTCTTGTGGTAGATCTGGTATTTCTCTTATATCTTTCAGGAGAGATGGTGTTCAAGAAACAATCCAGTGTGCTCATTCAGGCCCTCCTAGAACCAATCTATTGATGGTGTTTTACGCATAGCAACCTTTCGGACATAATGCAATATTCTATCTCTCTTGAAAGGTTATTCTCAACAATAAACCTAAAGAAAATTACTAGGTCTCGGTGTCCGTCATGACAATGCATAAACAACTCAGATAAAATGTGAAATGCTGGTAATCACAATCGAACCTTACTACAAACAAACTGTATCTTTCCACTTATCAGATCTTGCAATATGATGATCTCAAATCCTAAATCTAACCAGATAATAAAGAAATAGCAAAAGATAAGGGTGCAAGAATATAATAAGATCTAAACTATTCCTAGAATGAGCAATGCAAATGACAGATATCTGGAATGGACCAATCTCAAATAACCAGTTCTTGCTTAACCCACAATGCAATATCACAAGAACGGTGGATTCTTCTAAGGTATATAGATTTTCAAATCATAGACATTCATCCACAATCGAACTTAAGCACATGTAAATATATGGTCCAGGTTGACTTCACCAACCTACTACAATCAGATAGTTATTGGGAGTATAGACCAGAGATTGCTACAAACATTCCAAATATGAAATCATAAACACCATTCACCAAACTACAACTAATTTAATTATGAACACTAAACCCTAAATCCTTAAGCAATTTGAAAGATAGAACAACAAGAACCATGCAAGATGAAATAACACAAGAGATTGCACCAGGAAAACCACAATGTCTTCAATTGTATTAGACCACCAGAATGCTGCAACAATTCCACTATTTGTTTACAATACTTGCTTCAAGAAACTGACTACTACTCTAGCTCTTTCTGCTCTTACTTAACTCTATTATTTTCTAGCTGACCCCTACAATGGGACAAGAATGACCTTTTATAGCAAATTCTCAAGACATGTCGGCCCAGCCAAACATTTACAAAAATAAAACAACTATCAAAACAAGTCGGCCTTAGGAATTCAAAATAAGGCACACATTAAATGTCGATACATCATCAAGGTCAGCCTAGACACAGTCCCCAATGCAGCCCAGATCAATACATGCCCTCTAATAATAGGGAAGCACAAATCTCAAAATAGACATTAACTACCACCTCCCTTATCCTCGCTTTGGGCCAACGATCCTTGAACCTTCAAAAATGTTTCATCCAATTCGGTGACAGGTGGCAAAGGCAATATCCTAAGCCGACATTCTATGGAGCCAATCTCCTCCTTTGACTGTTTAACCATCTTATCCCAATCATCCTTGCTGGCATGATACTTATCCATTACTGCCAGATATGTGGCTGCATCATCTAACTGGTGGCCAGTTAGAACATTCTCAGAATCCAGGGTATAAACTTCATGCCACCACTCTCTTAGTTGTTCCAGACTTAGGTATTTAGGAGCAATCTTTCTCCTTCCAGTCATGACTTCAAAAAATGCAATGCACCCTTTATATACTCCAGTAAGATCACCATCTATTTGTTTCTTTCATTTCTGAATCTTCTTCATGGCCTTATGCCGAATCTGCAGAGCCTCAAACCACTCCCAAGGTTCATTTAACCTAGAAGAAGGAAGAATCCCATCTGTAGCCAATTGATCCCTACCATATCCCATGATGACCTTGGATTTCTGTAATAGAAGATCAATGTCTTCCTTGTCCCGGGATAACACATGCTCCAATAATTCCTTGGCCCTAACTGCATCTTTTCCAACTGATAGGATCTCCTTGATTGCATCATCTCCCTTTACCTGCACATCCTTCAGCCAATCTATTGCAGCTTGAGCAGAAGCCTTCATTTTTTCAATTTCGGAGATGGTTTCCTTAGGCAAGAAACTAGGAGTGGCAGAAGAAGATGGGTGA
>VDFB02335453.1:0-22584 GCA_007258455.2 Sequoia sempervirens
TATTGTAAGCTTTGCTTGTGTTCTATGTGCATGCAGCCATGCAGGTTTATTGGATGATGGCTGTACATACTTCAACCAAATGAGTAACCCTTATTGTATTACACCTACAGTTGATCATTATGTGTGCATGGTTGACCTTCTTGCCCGTGCTGGCTATCTTGAGGACACCCTTAACTTTATCATTAAGATGCCTGTTAAACCCATGGTGGTTGTGTGGACGTCTTTTCTTGGTGCCTGCAGATCACATATGAATATAGGCTTAGGAGTATTTACAGCGATGCTGCTTTTTGATTTGGATCCTAACAATGCTGCAATTTATGTTCTACTCTCAAACATCTATGCAGAAGTGGGCTGGTGGGGTGAGGTTCAAATGGTAAGAAGATTGATGAAAGACAGAGGAATTAAAAAGATCCCTGGATGTAGTTGGATTGAAGGCCATAAAATGGTACATGCTTTTTGTGTAGGAGACAGATCACATCCACAGACACAGGAGATCTATGCAATGTTGGAGAAATTGACTTGGGAGATGAAGGCAGCAGGGTATTTTCCAAATTCAAGAAATTTACCTAATGATGTGGAAGAGGAGGAAAAAGAATTATTTATGTGTCACCATAGTGAAAAGTTGGCGATTGCATTTGGTTTGTTAAATACACCCCTTGGAACAACTATTAGAGTTGTTAAGAACCTTAGAGTATGTGTTAATTGCCACATTGCAATAAAATTTATCTCCAAGATTGTTGCAAGAGAAATTGTCGTCAGAGATGCTAACCGTTTCCATCATTTTAAACAAGGAGAATGTTCTTGTGGAGATTATTGGTGATGTTAAATGAAGCAATCTGAAAAATAAGTTTACACTATAATAGTGTGTATCATGTCAGATCTGCAGTGATAATGAAGGGGCAAGGTTTTATTTTTAGTTTTTAGAATGTTTTGTCTTCAGTATTTGACAATTTAGGCCATGCCGAACTGGCTTTGTAAGATAGATGTATAGAGTGCAATGCAGATCAATGCTTATATACACTGTTGGGATATATGTCAAAGACATGTGTTATGATAACATGGATGTTTATAGGATAAAACCTGTATATGCATGAAATGGAAGTTGAAGGAGGAGGTGGAGAATGGGAAAAATGTCATGCCCAAAACATGCAATGATTGCTTTAGTAAAGGGAAGGAGATATTAAAGATTTTGGGCAGAAATATAGAAACATAGAAAGATTTTTACACATAAAATAATAGGCTTCAATTTCATGTTCACTCACATTCGTTCCATACATACTTATAGGATTTTAATCTTTTATATTTTAGAAACAACTCATATACCTAAAATTGCTCGTATATTTGTCCTATACAGAATATTCTAACAAACCACACTAACAATAATATTAAGTTGTTTCTCAACAACTTAATATCTATTACACTTATAATGCCAATTTAATAAACCATGTGAACACTAATTCCTAACACCCCCCTTTAGTGTGAACATGGTAGAAAAACATTCACACACTCCTCTGCAATATGCTCACCCCTATGGCATGTCCAACTATGTGACTCATGACCTTGATCCAAAAGAAAGGCTCTCTCCTTCCATGGTTTTAAATAGGCTTACCACAAACCTTGTAAAAATATTTCTATGTTTCTATATTTCTGCCCAAAATCTTTGATAGGAGTGATTAGTAAGAGGCAACGTTCAAGTTTAAAAGAGAATAGGAATCACAACAAGGGAAAACTAACATTAATTAATAATTAATTAAAAGATAAAGGTAGCGCTCCATTGAGGAAAGACATGACTCTTGGCAAGGGATAAAATTTATGAAAGGATGTGACTTCTCCCCTCAAGGGGAAGATATTAAAGGGAAGACATTTATTGGAGGAGGGCACAAAGTGGATTGGATAAAAAGAAAAGTAAGAAATTGGAATATAAGAGATTTATTGAAAATAAATATTGTATTTAGCAAGAATATTATTGGGAACTAGGTTCTAAAAATATGAATTAGGGTGTTATCAGACCAGTTAGCACCAGGCAGCTTGAATAATTAAATTCAGCAATGTTGAAACATGGAATGATTCGGTTGAAACATGGAATGATTCTCAGGCCTGTGGGTTGCCTAAAATTGAGAATCAATCTCCAGAGAGGGCTGGTTCCCTGATAAAAACTAATTGACTTGACTGGGAAAGAGGTAGAAAGACTAAGTCTGAATTCTAAACTATAAAACTGTTAATTTATGGTGATGCACCGAAGAATCCAACTTGCAGACTTAACTCACAAAACAGTTACTCACTATTTTTATTCGCACAACCAGATCTGGAAGTTTAAACACTTGAATATTTTAAACAAAGGTTATTAAAGAAACAATCACAGAAGGGAAGTACAATTTCCACAACTAGACTGTTTGATTATTGATCAACACAATGTTTAACCAGTGAATTTAAACCTGGATGCATACAGAATTCACTAAGGAGACAGAAATATTTAAAGGTTTCAAAAACTGCAACACAATAATTACTTCGATCAATCCCACATGACAAAGATGCTTGAAACTTGAAGGAAAATTCCAAAATACTGAAAATTGAAGGAATTCTCTGCAATAACACACTTTGAACCTGTAATAAAAACACTGCTATATTAATCTGAAAACTGAGTTACAAGATGATCTTCTTTGCTGAAGGCAAAGGTAGAAAACAAGAACTAGGATGAAAAACAGTTAAGTTTTTCAATATATACAAAAACCTTTCCAAAAAGGCATGCAAAAAGAACTGGAAGTCCAATCTCCAGAAAAAGGTGATAATTCCAAAGCCAAATCCGAGCAGAAGAAAATATCCCTGAAAAGGAGGCCCAAAACCATGCAAAAATAAACCCAAATAAGCTTAAACTCACTGCCAAGTCATAACTGATACATGCACCATCCCAACTGAACTGCAACTCCCTGAAAAGTGGCCTTAAAACATGCAAAACTGCCTCGTTTTTACCGATTTCGCCCATGGGAAATGAAACTCCAATTTCATTATCATGTGCATGATAAAAATATCTCTTACTTTCAGTTAACTTCGCCAGCTCTAAACATGGATTTATAATGTCTTTTATTTGCATGTTTAAAATGACTAATTTATTAAATGATTTAAAGTGAATCATTTAATAAATTAGCCCTTCATTGAATAATGCAAATAAAAAGAAAAAATACATAAGGTTAAAATGAAAACTTAAACCCCTTTGAAAATGGCCGACCACTATGCATCAAGTATTAAACTCGACCACATTATTGACAAATCTTTTGACTGGGAAATGAATAAAACATCATGATTTTAATAAAATCATTGTCAGATATTCAAAAGCATTTTTTAGGGTGAATAACAAAAAGTCATCGAACCCTAAAATCCCATCATTATCACATTTCGACCCTGAAGTTTCTGGAAGAAACTGGCCGCCACTCTGAGTAGGGTTTCAAGCTCGACTTCCACCATTTTCTGTCAATTTCCATGATCTTTTGAAAGATTCTGGGCGTAACAGGTAAGATGAAACTCATTCGCCACAAATCTGAGCACTTTTTGGGCATTTACATGTCTTTTTTGTGTTATTTAATAGGCACGACTATGATGATATTCTGACATTTTGTCATCTGCACCTATTCTCTGTTGAAATTCCTTGCCATTGAAGTCGATGCTTGAAGAATAATCTGAAGAAAGCCATGTATGAGAATGAACTCTCAAAAAAAAAAAAAAACGTGGTAAGCTTCCATCCTTCTGTCATTGAATTTTTAACAAAATATCTCAGTTAAGAATTGACATAATCATCGGATATTTCTGTCTTTGGCCGCGGCTACCCTTATACTAGTGATTTCTTAGCAATTTCTGGGCTTTGACAATGTATTTGTGATGAAAGGCGGCGCCATATCACTGGTTAACTTTTGAAAATAACCAACCTACATTTATTCTTTTGTATTCTGGATATAAAGCAAGCTTTTGAGAGCTCTCTCAGTACAAAACGAGTTGATACATTAATCATATATTTTCCTCAGTAAGAACCCCATCTGGGTATATGCAAAATTCTTCTTCAGGCGCATGACAGTAAGCTTCTTTTCTGCTTTCTGGGTACTACAAATAATATTCTGTTTTTGTATTTTCTGCGTTTGAAACTTCAAAAATTCATAAAAACAAAGAGAATGCATTCTCCAGTTTGAAAACTTATCTGGGTATATTTGAAAACTCTTCCTCAGGCTTATGAGCTTGACTTCTAGATCTGGGTAATTTGCTTTTCTAATGTATCTTCTGAAGCATTTATTTCTGACATATCCCTTGATAAGAAAGGTCGTGGCTCATATTCGTGCTTATTTTATGGCTCTTGATTTATGGCCTTTGAAGAAAATTCACTTTTCCATGTCTGGGTTTCATTATAATAGCTGAGCATAAGAAACCATCATATTATTCCATTCTGGGCGCAGAAATTTCTGTATATAATTCTACTTTCCACTGTCGGCTTGAGGCATTTCTATGTTGGCTTGACTTTGCATTTGACATTTTACTGCACTCATAACGTTCTGTAGATAGCTGTTCTTTCTATGGCTGATATGAAGAAAGAAAATATAAGACTGATTTGATATAGCAGCCACCATTTAGTGTTAACCGATCAGGTCATAACTCATTGTTGTTTCACTCATTCAATGATGCTTTTCCAGTCCTTAATGACTGTCATTACTAGGATGCTGAAGTTAAACTTCATACAGTACCGTTATCACGAGACACATTTAAAACCTTTTGTAATTGATATGAAGGCTGAAAACATACAAGACTGTAAGTTTTGATTCTCCATGCATTATTTGAGCTGTCTCACCTTGTTCACTGTTGTATTTCTGCCCTTATACTTGTCACCGTGCTATTTCTCAAGCTCACTTGGAGCAAGATAATGAACCTCTTTTGTTCCCCAAATCATGGCTGCACCTTATGATGGAAACACACTCAGCAATATGTGCCATAATATAACATTAGCTTGAAACATTAGATTGCTCTGTTTGGTAAAAGATAATGTATATCTGCATCTTTTATTATTATCAAATGCTGATTCAAAACAGAATTTGCTGCCTTCATAAAAATAATGATTTTTATGCTCTGTATAAATCACTGATTGTCTTTTCATTTCCCCATTGGACATTCTATTTCACAATGAGAAAGTGTTACATTTGTATTACCTTAACAATGATTCTTCAACTGTAAATGCTTTACTAAAACATCAAAACAGCATTGTTCTTGACATTGTAATTGCTGAACATGGAAATTCTCCTCATAACGTTGGAACTAAACTGTTATCTTGAGTCTTCTGTAGACTGTGCATGCACTTGATGGTGTAAGAAACAAAATAAAATGCTGAATGCTCTGTTTATCTGCCATGATACTTTACTGTTCCTTTGATTTGTGAGCAAAAGACAAATGCTCAGTCAGTTCCGTCATGCTGATTTAGACTGTTTTTATCATTTGATATTACAGTACTGTATTCCTTTCTGGCTCTATAATTGAAAACCTGATATGCCGGGCTCAACCCTTGTGGGAGCCCGTTTTACTCCACATATCAGCTGAAATGAATTCGAATATGAAAAACCTGCTCCTGCACACTGAAACAAACATGTTAGCAAAATAAAAGAAGCTGAAAGCTTCCATTGCATTATGTTTTTCTGCTGATTTCTTGCAATCATCTGATGAATGCTCGGTTTAACGCAAATTACATTTCTGTCTGTAGCATAGGCGTAAGGCAGAAAGTAATTCACTATTGCTTAGAGTATAACTCTAATATCATTTATTAATGATTTTGCAGGTATGCGGAGCGATGAAGCGAGGCTGCAACTGCTTGGATGCTCGATGGCTAGAAGCACCAACGAAGTGATTCGCCGTTACAGGCAATGATGAATTGCTTTCTTTTTTACGCTCATGCTATTTACAGCAGTGTGGTCTGTGTTTAGATTTAGTATTCATCTCTTGATTGTCATAAACAATCTCAGTTACTCTAGCGGCTTGTGCGAGATTCAGCATTTTCACGAAATGAATAAAAGTATTATTATGCAATTTTCCTTAATTTTCTGTTTTAAACATTTGTACAACAAACTTATGACACATTTGTAAGATGATCTCAATGATGATCAACGAACCCTTTATCAGCAAAATTTGAAAACACATTTAAAATCCTTCCTGTACCTATAATAGCTGAACTTCATTCAACTCTACCTATTGAGCATAGAGTGAAAAAATAGGTAACAAATTGGCGACCTCTGCGGAGTGTTTGCCTGCTAAACACAATAGACCAGTTGCCTAGCATATTCATTGGGCATGGAATCCTTCTCTGCTCTTTGATTTTCTGAAAATTGTAACTCAGCACAAACAAAAACTGAAAGAAACTACTAAAATTCTGTTTATGACAGAATTTGAAAAACAGGTGCAGCAACTGCACTTATTGAAAAACAGAAAAACAGAAATGAATTGTGCCAGCAGGCACTTATTGAAAACATAATAAAACTTGAAAGCTATTCTACTATGTACAGCTGAAAGCCTGAAGCTTAATAACACTGCTTCAAAAGAATCTCGTTAACAGGGATTGGCAATACCTCACCATCCAGCTTTGAGAGTTGGAAAGCATTGTGTTCCTTCTTTGTTGTTATAACGTAAGGGCCATCCCACATGGCGTCAAACTTAGAATGTTTTCCAGGCCTGCTCTTCAACTCGTCCCATTTGAAAACTAAGTCACCTTCATTGAAGATTCGTGCAACCGATTTTCTGTCGAATGTCTTTTTCATTTGAGAGTGATGAATTTGAAGCCTCCTGAAAGCTTCGTTCTTGGTCTCGTCCAACTCTGTTAACTCAGCAAGCCTAACTTGCATTGGCTCCTCTTCAAGCAATTCCAATTCCTTCATATAACTCAGAGTTGGAAACTCTATTGATATAGGCAGCTTGGCCTCCTTACCATAAACCAAAACATACGGTGAAAAACTTGTTGACCATTTTGGTGTAATTCTATCAGCCCAAAGGGATAATTTAAGCTTGTCATGCCATGACCTCTGATTATCTACAATTGTTTTCTTGATGATCTTTATCAGATTTTTATTTGTTGATTCAGCTTGTCCATTACCTTGAGGGTAATAATTGGACGGAGTGTTCAAATAAACATTATTTTTTACCGACCAATCTGAAATTCTTAAGCCAACAAAAGCTAAAGCATTATCTGAAATAATGGACTCGGGAGTACCAAACCTGGAAACAATGTCTTGATAAAAATTTAGGACTGAAGTTTCATTTGAATCTTTTAAAGCAACTGCTTCCGTCCATTTTGTGAAGTAATCTGTTGCTGTCAAGATCCACTTGTGACCTGCACTTGACGGTGGGTTAATAGGACCTATAAAGTCAAGTCCCCACTTCCCGAATGGCTGCTCAACCTGAATTGGATTCAGGGGCAGGGCTGCTAACTTCTGTTTTCCTGCAAAAAGTGAACATTTAGCACATTTTCTGACATAAACATGTGCATCTTTGAAAAGATCTGGCCAATAATAGCCTGCCCTCATAATTTTCAAAGCTGTAGTACGAGGTGCAAAGTGACCTCCAGCAGGTCCATCATGGAATTCCTCCAGAATTCTTTCAATCTGATCTGGGTAAATACATCTGAGGAATACTCCATTGAAGTCCTTTTTATACAAAACATCATTTATTACTGCATAAGGAATTGCCTGCAATCTATAATATCTTCGTTTAGATTTATCCATACCTTTTGGGCAATCTCCAGTATACAAGTAATGGATCATTTGATGAATCCAATTAGCTGAAACAGCTAAAACAGCAGATTCATCCTCATTTTTTAGAACTGCAACAACTTCTTTATTGCTATTTTCCTCATTTTCCGCAAGCTGTTCGCACAGTCCTTTACCTCGAACAAGCTTGGTAACTTTTATGCTGATGTCATACTCCATAACTTTGGTTATCCGGCCTGCTCGCTTGTCATTAATATCTTTATTCAGCAGAAACTCTTTGACTGTTGGGTGAGCTACCAACAGATTTATCTTATTATTGGACAACATATGTCTGAATTTCTTCAGACTTCTTACTACGGCAAGTACATGTTTCTCAACGAATGAATATCTTGTTTCATAGTCATGCAAGACTTGACTGAAAAAAGCTATGGGCTGTTCCATATCTTCATTATTTTGCTGACAGAGCATTGTGGAGATGGTATCCACTCCTCCGAATGCGTACAATATGAAATCCTTTTCAAAATCAGGATTTATAAGAGTAGGGGCTGCTGCAAGTGCCTCCTTAATCTGTTCAAAACTGCTCTTTCCTTCTTTTGACCAGCTGAATTGAATATTTTTCTTCAGCATGGCTGTTAATGGCTGTAACAAGGCTGCAACATTTGGAATGAACCTCCTTACAAAGTTAATTCTGCCTAGGAAACTCTGCAAACCCTTTTTGTGAGCGGGCAGTGGTAAAGCCAGTATGGCTGCAATACGTTCTGGGTCAATAGAAATGCCATCCTTTGAAACGATATAACCCAAAAACTTACCTTCATGTAGAACAAAAATACTCTTCTTCGGATTTAACGAGATTCCATATTCTCTGCACCTCTCAAAAATCTGTCTAAGTTGACTGAAATGATCATCAACATTACGTGAGAAAACAGTAACATCATCCAGGTAAACAAGAACAAATTTGTTAATCAAACCTTGGAGAGCCATATCCATTGCTCTCTGAAAGGTAGCTCCGACATTTGACAGTCCAAATGGCATCTTTCTGTAAGCCATCGTACCCCACTTGGTGGTAAAAGCTGTCTTATACTGATCCTCCTCCTTCACCAAGATTTGATTATAACCCGAATACCCATCCAGTAATGAAAACCTTTCTGATCCTGAAACAACTTGCAATATTTGTTCCATTGAAGGTAGCGGGTAGTGATCTTTGAGTGAAGCTCTGTTCAGATCACGAAAATCAACGCACAACCTTATCTCTCCACTCTTCTTCCTGACAGGCACCAAATTTGACACCCATGAAGTGTGCTTGATTGGAAATATTATGCTACCTTCGATCAACTTATTTAATTCTGTTTTCATCAGTTGTTCTAACTTCGGGTTCAGAGGCCTCTGCTTTTGTCTCACCGGTTTTGCATTTGGCTCGAGCTCAATTGTGTGCTGAGCTAACTCGGGATTAAAACCCTTCAAATCTCCATATTGCCAAGTGAATATGTCGCTGAATTCTTGGCAAAGTAAGACAAATGCTTGCTGCTCCTTCTTTGTGCAGATCTTCCCAAGCTTAAGGAGCTTGTCCTTGAATATTTCTATCTGTTCATAATGTTCTTGTTTCACTAAAATACCAGATTTGTCTTTCCTAACCTGGTCATCAGTGTTGAAAATTGATTCAAGAGTCACCAACCCTTTTGGCAGTTTATTAGACTTTAACTGCATGATTTGATCACCATATTGCTGATCAAACTTACGCTGGTTTCCAGCAGAAAACTCAGCCTCCTCCATCAGAAAATGGCATATTTGTTCATCACTATCAAAAATCTGCCAACTTATGTTATTATCAGGTACTGAAGGTCTAACAACTACCTTCACGTACTGCTGTACCTCCACATTGTGAATTTCAACTGGGATATCATACTGTGACCCTAGAGCAGCAAGTTTATCAGCTTGCTTATTCTGAAGTCTGGGCACTGATTGTAGATTAAATGCATCAAATTCCTCAATTAGGTCCCAAACACGATGTTTGTACAATTTCAGCAAATCATTCTTTGTTAAATTCAGATTTTTGACTTGATTTGCTATTAATTCTGAATCGCCAAACACCTGCAAGCACTTAATCTTCCTTTTTCTGGCCCATTCTAAGCCATGTATTAATGCTTCATATTCAGCAACATTGTTAGAACAGCTGAAAGCAAATCTAAATGCTGAATAATACCTTTCTCCTTCAGGTGAAATCAGAACAGCTCCTCCACCAGCACCAATTTTACTCCTAGAACCGTCAAAATAAAGCTTCCAAAGCTGTTCAAACTGCTGTACTTGCTGTTCTTCTTCCTTAACCAGATTTGGAATAACTGCATCAGGTTCTTGAATCATATAAACGCCTAAACCTACTTCGTCTATGAGATTGAACGGATCACTCTCGTGATTCTCGGCTGCCCACTCATCTAGATTTATGTCTGGTATGCCTTCTATAGGTACAGTGGGGTCGAGAGTCACAGATTGCTCCTCCTGATCATGGAAAGCTAGGTTTGTGTTTATGGGGTTCGGAACATAAGGTTCAATATGGTCTTTAGCTAATGGTTCTGATTTAATGGTAACTCTGGTACCGTATCTGGTTCTGAAAAACATGTGAGACCAGTCCGATGACAAATAACCACCTAACTTTGCAGTGAAATCTCTAGATAAGCAGATGGCAAAGTAAGGTGGGAGATCAATAACATAAATGTCCTGTGGTATTTGAAAATTTGGACATGCATGCAATGTAAGGGGGAGATTTTTGATAACTCCTACAGACTTAATAGCTGTACCGTCTAATTGAACTACCCCTTTTGACAAAGGTTCATACTCGAGACCTAACTTGTCTACCAGCTGCTTGGGCATGATTGAGCTACTTGCTCCACTGTCGATCATGCAGTTATGCACTATATTCTCACCAATTATCAAACTGACATAAAAAGGAAGTGGTTTTACCTCTTTAGCTGGCTGTCCTTGCTTTTGATCTGAACTGTTCACAAGAACACTTGGCTATTCTGTATTCACTTTGTCAGAAATTGATATTTTAGCCAATGCCTCCTGCAAGCTTTCTTTTTTACCAGACAAACGTAATGCATCTATCATGGTGATGCCAACAGTCGTTTTTTTCATATGCTCAACGATATTGAAAGAAGAAGCACCAACCTTTGACCGTACCTTTTGAACAGCAGCGTCTACTTGAGCTGCTTGAGGCTGAAATTGGACTTTGGGCTGCTCCTTTGATGATCCAACTTGTTGTCTTGTTAAAACATGAACATTCTGAGCTGTTGAAGGCTGAACCTGCCCCTGTTGGGCTGTAAAATCTTGATTTTTCTGGTGAACAGCAGGCTGTTTGTCTTTTTTTGCTTGTTGTTTATCAGGGACAGCTAGCTGTCTAACGTCAAATGCTCTCTTTTTGGCCCTCGTATTGGCTGCAATAGAAGTAGCCGACTGATTTTGACCTTGCATGTGATTAACTCCGCAAAACTCATTTCCTTGCCAGTTCATCATGGCAACGTCAAGGTCAGTTTGATGCGTTTGTTCACTCTGCTGATCACTATCTTCCTTATTTGTTTGTTCAGGAGCAACATAACTATTTTGCACCATGAGTGCTTGATTAATCACCCCGTTCATGCAAGTAGCCTGATTATGAGGCTGATTGCAGGGATAACACCAAACATAATCCTGCGCTAAGTTATTCTGTATTGGTATCAGCTCTTTTGAAGAGCTAGCAGCAGCTGGGTTAAATGGTTGATTAGGCCTGAAGTTAAAATTCCTCTTTTGTCCCTGGTAATCAGCTTGATAGGCAGGCCTATTTGCTTGAAAGGATGATTGATTAGGCCTGAAATTTTGACCTTGCTGATTTTTAAGACTTACTAAATTGTTACTCACAGTTTGAAGTAACTTGGCCATTTGTTGTTGGTCATTCATTAGCTGCTGTTGGGTATCTTTTAGACCTTGCAAATCAGAATTTGCTAGAACAACATTATTTTGTACTGCTGCTTGGAAACCTAGGGCTGGAACAGCAGGTATAGCGGCTATTAGAGGTACATGGATGGGCATATATGGCTGTACTTCAGGGAAAATTGGCATAGGGGGTCTTGGGGCAAGTTTACCAGCTTGTATGAGGCAATTTTCAGCTTTAATGGCAATGTCATATGCTGTTGGTAAGGTTAACCCACCCATTGACTGTATCATTAAGGCAATATCACTGTGCAATGATCTAAGAAAGTACAGAAAAGCATGGTCAGGAGTGGGCCTTACCGTTGCTGGAATTCAATCCCATGTCCTTTGGAATCTGAAATTAAAGTCCATCATTTGTTCTTGTGGCGCTCTCTTAATAGTCGTCATTTGTTCAACTAGAGATAAATGATCGGACTTATCTGAAAATTGCTTCGTCAGCTTGTCTCCTAAGTCATCCCATGTCGGGACGCTACGCACTGGTAAGCCACGAAACCATTGAGATGCTTTTCCTTTGAATGATGCTGCTAACAATCTTAAGGCCACGTTCTCCTGAGTCACATGGTGAACTCCACATAATGAGGCTACGTCTCTAATATGCTCAATTGGCGTAGTCTGATCTTCACCAGTGAAGAAAGGCAGACTTTTGAGTGCTGCTACTGGTATATCATCATGCAAAGCCAAATCTAACGGGCTGCCCCCGTCAAACGGAACAAAAGCATGTGCTCTAGCTGCCATCGGAACTGCTGCTGTTCTGAAATTCGCTGCTTGTATAATCGGTACAGGCTGAACCGGTACTCTGTAACTTGGTGAAGCTGAGAAAGAACTTGGCTACCTTGTTAATGATCTGCCTCTTCTTTTCGATGTATAAACGATCGGTTCTGCCCTTCGAATCGGAGAAACTGATCGTTTTCTTGTAGATTTACCAGATGTTCGCTTGGCTGTCCTCCCTATTCTCTTTGGCGAAGACAGCTGCAAGTACTCAAACGAAGAAGAACTTTGTGTCTGAATTTTTCTCATAAGCTGTGTGCACTTGATCTGCTAAAAACTGAGAAACGGAGTCGCCAGGTATATGAAAATAATCCTCTGAAAGGCTGGAATAAACTGCTATATATACCAAACAGCAGCTTGAACTATAAAACTTTGCTCTGAAAAGTGATTCAAAGTCCCACCGGGCGTGCCAAAAACTGTTGTCAATTTAGATTGCACCCGAACACTTGAATAATTAAATTCAGCAATCTGTTGAAACATGGAATGATTCTCAGGCCTGTGGGTTGCCTAAAATTGAGAATCAATCTCCAGAGAGGGCTGGTTCCCTGATAAAAACTAATTGACTTGACTGGGAAAGAGGTAGAAAGACTAAGTCTGAATTCTAAACTATAAACTATTAATTTATGGTGATGCACCGAAGAATCCAACTTGCAGACTTAACTCACAAAACAGTTACTCACTATTTTTATTCGCACAACCAGATCTGGAAGTTTAAACACTTGAATATTTTAAACAAAGGTTATTAAAGAAACAATCGGAAGGGAAATTACAATTTCCACAGCTAGACTATTTGTTGATCTCGTACAATGTTTAACGATTGGATTCTGACACGGATGCATACAGAATTCACTAAGGAGACAGAAATATTTAAAGGTTTCAAAACTGCGACACAATAATTACTTCGATCAATCCCACATGACAAAGATGCTTGAAACTTGAAGGCAAATTCTAAAATACTGAAAATTGAAGGAATTCTCTGCAATAACACGATTTGAACCTGTAAAAACACCTTCTTTGTATTACTCTATAAAAATCTTTGAGTTGAGATAATTCACTGCGAGTGCAAAGGCGAAAAACAAGAACTAGGATGAAAAGTTAAGTTTTTCAATATATACAAACCTTTCAAAAGGCATGCAAAAATTTGGAAGTCAATCTCCAGAAAAAGGTTATAATTCCAAAGCCAAATCCGAGCAGAAGAAAATATCCCTGAAAAGGAGGCCCAAAACCATGCAAAAATAAACCCAAATAAGCTCAAACTCACTGCCAAGTCATAACTGATACATGCACTATCCCAACTGAACTGCAACTCCCTGAAAAGTGGCCTTAAAACATGCAAAACTGCCTCGTTTTTACCAATTTCGCCCATAGAGACTGAAACTCCACTTCTATTACATGTGCATGATAAAAATATCTCTTACCTTCAGTTAACTTCGCTTGTTCTATGCATGGATTTATTATATCTTTTATTTGCATGTTTAAAATGACTAATTTATTAAATGATTTATAGTGAATCATTTAATAAATTAGCTATTCATTGAATAATGCAAACAAAAGAAAAATACAAGAGATTAAAAATGGAAACTAAACCCTTTGAACTTGGTCGACCACCATGCATCAAGTATTAAATTCGACCACATCATTGACAAAATCTTTGTCATGAAAAAAAAAATAAAACATGATGATTTAATAAAATCATTGTCGAATTTTCAAAAGCATGTTTTAGGGTGAAAAAACAAAAAGGTCATCGAACCCTAAAATCCCATCATTATCACATTTTGACCACGAGTTTTAGGCGTAATACTCTGAGTAGAGGTTTCAATCTAGAGCTTCCACCATTTTCTATCAATTTCCATGATCTTTTTGAAAGATTCTGGGTGTAACAGGTAAGATGAAACTCACTCGCCACAAATCTGAGCTCTTTTGGGAATTTAAATGTCTTTTTTTTTTTGCTATCTCATGGGCGCGACTATGATGATATTCTGACATTTTGTCATCTGCACCTATCCTCTGTTGAAATTCCTTTTTTAAAATTAGATGCTTGAAGAATAATCTGAAGAAAGCCATGTATGAGAATGAACTCTCATCAAAAAAAAAAAATGTGGTAAGCTTCCATCCTTCTGTCATTGAATTTTTAACAAAATATCTCAGTTAAGAATTGACATAATCATCGGATATTTCTGTCTTTAGCCACGGCTACCCACTGCCTTTGTGTGATTTCTTAATTTACGGAAAACTTTGACAATGTATTTGTGATGAAGAGCGCCATATCAGCAGTTAACTTTTGAAATGCTTACTGTTTATTCTTTTGGCCAATGCGGATATAAAGCAAACTTTTGAGAGCTCTCCGATTACAAAGCGAGTTGATACATTAATCATATATTTTCCGGTAAGAACCCCAATACGGGTATATGGAAATTATTCTTGAGCATGGCGATGGAATTCTTTACGCTTTAAAGATTTTCAAATAATATTCTGTTTTTGTATTTTCTGCGTTTGAAACTTCAAAAATTCATAAAAAACAAAGAGAATGCATTCTCCAGTTTGAAAACTTATCTGGGTATATTTGAAAACTCTTCCTCAGGCTTATGAGCTTGACTTCTAGATCTGGGTAATTTGCTTTTCTAATGTATCTTCTGAAGCATTTATTTCTGACATATCCCTTGATAAGAAAGGTCATGGCTCATATTCGTGCTTATTTTATGGCTCTTGATTTATGGCCTTTGAAGAAAATTCACTTTTCCATGTCTGGGTTTCATTATAATAGCTGAGCATAAGAAACCATCATATTATTCCATTCTGGGTGCAGAAATTTCTGTATATAATTCTACTTTCCATCACGGCAGGCATTTTACGTGTTGGCTGGAAGCACTTACATTTGACATTTTACTGCACTCATAACGTTCTGTAGATAGCTGTTCTTTCTATGGCTGATATGAAGAAAGAAAATATAAGACTGATTTGATATAGCAGCCACCATTTAGTGTTAACCGATCAGGTCATAACTCATTGTTGTTTCACTCATTCAATGATGCTTTTCCAGTCCTTAATGACTGTCATTACTAGGATGCTGAAGTTAAACTTCATACAGTACCGTTATCACGAGACACATTTAAAACCTTTTGTAATTAATATGAAGGCTGAAAACATACAAGACTGTAAGTTTTGATTCTCCATGCATTATTTGAGCTGTCTCACCTTGTTCACTGTTGTATTTCTGCCCTTATACTTGTCACCGTGCTATTTCTCAAGCTCACTTGGAGCAAGATAATGAACCTCTTTTGTTCCCCAAATCATGGCTGCACCTTATGATGGAAACACACTCAGCAATATGTGCCATAATATAACATTAGCTTGAAACATTAGATTGCTCTGTTTGGTAAAAGATAATGTATATCTGCATCTTTTATTATTATCAAATGCTGATTCAAAACAGAATTTACTGCCTTCAGAAAAAATAATGATTTTTATGCTCTGTATAAATCACTGATTGTCCTTTCATTTCCCCATTGGACATTCTATTTCACAATGAGAAAGTGTTACATTTGTATTACCTTAACAATGATTCTTCAACTGTAAATGCTTTACTAAAACATCAAAACAACATTGTTCTTGACATTGTAATTGCTGAACATGGAAATTCTCCTCATAACGTTGGAACTAAACTGTTATCTTGAGTCTTCTGTAGACTGTGCATGCACTTGATGATGTAAGAAACAAAATAAAAGGCTGAATGCTCTGTTTATCTGCCATGATACTTTACTGTTCCTTTGATTTGTGAGCAAAAGACAAATGCTCAGTCAGTTCCGTCATGCTGATTTAGACTGTTTTTATCATTTGATATTACAGTACTGTATTCCTTTCTGGCTCTATAATTGAAAACCTGATATGCCGGGCTCAACCCTTGTGGGAGCCCGTTTTACTCCACATATCAGCTGAAATGAATTCGAATATGAAAAACCTGCTCCTGCACACTGAAACAAACATGTTAGCAAAATAAAAGAAGCTGAAAGCTTCCATTGCATTATGTTTTTCTGCTGATTTCTTGCAATCATCTGATGAATGCTCGGTTTAACGCAAATTACATTTCTGTCTGTAGCATAGGCGTAAGGCAGAAAGTAATTCACTATTGCTTAGAGTATAACTCTAATATCATTTATTAATGATTTTGCAGGTATGCGGAGCGATGAAGCGAGCTGCAACTGCTTGGATGCTCGATGGCTAGAAGCACCAACGAAGTGATTCGCCGTTACAGGCAATGATGAATTGCTTTCTTTTTTACGCTCATGCTATTTACAGCAATATGGTCTGTGTTTAGATTTAGTATTCATCTCTTGATTGTCAGAAACAATCTCAGTTACTCTCGCGGCTTGTGCGAGATTCAGCATTTTCACGAAATGAATAAAAGTATTATTATGCAATTTTCCTTAATTTTCTGTTTTAAACATTTGCACAACAAACTTATGACACATTTGTAAGATGATCTCAATGATGATCAACGAACCCTTTATCAGAAAAATTTGAAAACACATTTAAAATCCTTCCTGTACCTATAATAGCTGAACTTCATTCAGCTCTACCTATTGAGCATAGAGTGAAAAAATAGGTAAGCGAAGGAACAATTATGTATGTATGTATTATAATTACATAATGATATTTTGATTACCAATTAATATGATCGATTCCTTTAGCACAATCTATTTTGAATTTATAGCAGTGTTTGCAAATAGGGAGGTCGATCAACCTTTCGAGTTCACAAGATATGGAGTATCAACCTTTCCTTCATCAAGTATGCCACCCCGAGATGGAGCACTCATGGCTCAGGAAGCATATGAGTGCTCTTGGGTTTGTTAGGGAAGACAATTTTCATGCATCTTACCAAACACACCACCTCAAGATGAAGTGCTCGTAGGTTGGGAGGCAAATGAGTGCCCCTAGGCTTAATCAAGGAGGATGGAGCACCTCCATGGTGGATTGAGGGATGGAGTGGACCTTAGATCCTACCATGTTCATGGATCGGGAGACAAATGAGTGCTCCTGGGCTTGAGGGACTTCTCAAGTATGCCACCCTTGAGATGGAGCGCTCGTGGACTTGGAGATGTTAGATGCGCATGACAACTGAGAGGGGGGCAGGGTGAATCAATTGTACATTAAAACATCAAAACCCTCATTAACATTCAAATCTTTATTAACCCTTAACCCTTAATCAGATTTAGCATGAAAGTAAACAAGTGAAACAACACATTAAAACACAATGCACAATAGAACACCAAATTTATATGGAAAACCCAAGAAGAAAAACCATGATGAGGATTAGCCCACTATATAAATGAATTGCAACATCGAATAACTGTCCAAAAGAAAGGACTCACTACTAATGGTTCACTATCAGATTAGCAAGAAAAAAAGAAGAGGATTGTTACAAAGAAAAATCTATCTCAGAGCAATAGGAAGATCCACCACAACAACTCTGAACCATCTGCAACCTTCAACTCACTGCCTTTAGTAACTTCAAGTACACTGAAAATGTAGAGACCTTCTACTCACTGCTTTTGATAGCCTTAGTCGTCAAAGCTCACACTCACATCACAACACTTGATAACATTTCACACAACACACCACAAACAATTATCCAACACTCTACCTTGCATTTATACCATCCACAACCTTGAAAACATTCTCCAAGGTTGGTTATGCACCTCAAATGTGCAATTACAAAATAGGTTGGCACCAAACACTTCCGCAGTGGAAAGAAGTGAAGGATGACCACACCAAGGGTTACCTAAGACCCAAATATACATCACCACACTACTCAACACATTCACAATCCATGAGGTACCTTTGCAAATAGCACTAGAACGCTAGGTCGGCCAAACCTAGACTAACACTACAAGCGACCACAAACACGCTTCTTCAAGTCACACAAACCACACAGCAACACTCCACAATATCCATACAACATCTCAGAATATTCCAACATCATCTGAATGTTCTGCAACTCTGTCACAACCACTTGAAGATGAGAACACCATAATTTTTGCAACCACACACACTGGCACAGACATCCAACCCACTAGCCAACTTCGCGGAACACCTCAACACCTGAAACCTCAAGGGAAATTAGATACATACAGTGTAAGCACGTGCCCAACTCTACAAGACAAGAAACCTCAATGCGAAGAAATGCAGAGCAATCTCATTTCTCCCAAACAACCTTCTTCACAAACACACATAGTAGTGAACACAACTTTTACTATTGTATGATCTAGAACTTGCAACTCTAGATATAAAACCTTTATACACTTCTAATCAACATATCCAAACCACATAAGCATAACCTCAACACTAAAGAAATGCAGAGTAGAATACAAAACACCACTCTATCAAACTGTAATCTCTTTTATTCAAATTTTCTCAAAAGCACTTGGAAACCAAGTGATCCAACTGCAACTGCAACACTACTAACACCTCTTCAATACATCTACAACACTTCTTATTAACCACAACATATCCATACTACCAACAATCTCATCAACACAAGCAAGCTCCAACAATCTCCATAGCTATATTGAAAGTTGACAACAATGACAACACCAACAACATTGTGTTAACAACACTAGCAACTCCAAGCTTCCAACAACTCCAATGCTAGGGGTTGACATCAATGACAACACCAACAAGCTTCCAACAGGAGACATATGAGTGTTGATGAGCTTGAGGGTCTTCTCAAGTATGCCACTGTGAGATGGATGGAAAAGGATCCATCCATGCTTTCACAATACAAGGACACCATCCTTGAGATTGTGGTTTGCAAACATTTCTAGAATATTCCTAATATGATTGACTATAGGAATATCTATTGGAATAACCATTAATGATGCTAAGATATTTTGAATTCAATAAACTATAGAGGTAACTATCATGATGTTTTAGCTATGGTGTATTGCTCTCAATATTATGATATTTCATGTATTAATTATAATGTGGCTATGCATCTTCTTCTTGACATCATTAGATTATGCATTTCCTCATTCTCTTCCACACAGGGTAGAATAGTGGTAGTAGTTTATATCGTTGTTTATAACTCTAAATACACCTAGGATTGGGAGCATAAACTTAAACAATTCATTTTTACTCGACTATCCATAGAGGTTGAGAAGACAAAATAGATGCTTGACCACTTTGGTAAGATTTTATGGATTTGCCCCCTTTCCCCTATCCTAGATGTAGGCTTCTTCATGAGTTTACCTTCTCTAGTTTGAAGCTTCTTGTTGGTAGTTTTACATATTTTTCCTTCCATCTACTTTTGTCATTTAAATTAGTTTAATCTAGTTTTTAGCTAATTTACATTAGTTAGATATATTCATAAATAAGGTGAATCTACTACAATAAAATCTTCTACACATGTATGCAAAGCTGAAGTCTTTTCCTTTAGACAAGGATTACCATAAGATAATTAAGTGTTAGCATAAAATTAGCAATAATAAATAAATCAACAAACCATATTAGCACAAGATTTATGTAGAGAAACATTTTCAAGGGAAAAACTTCACATGAGAAAGAGGATAAGTATGCATTAATCTTCAAGAATGATATATATCCAACACACCAACACTCTATTCACTTTGATGACAATTTGAATTAAATAATTTAATTAATAAGGTTAGATCAATTAATAATACTTTATTAATTAATAGATTCATAGAATAAAATTTATTTAAATTAATTAGTTGTGTCAATAAAAAATATTATTAATTTTAGAATTATAAAATTAAAAGAATTTAGTTAAATTTGTGCAAATTTCTATTTTAGAATATATATCTAGATCAAATTTCTTATTTTATTTTTATTAAATATTTTTCTCAAATTATTTTTGAGAGAATTTTAATATTAGAATTGATTTGCAATTATTATTTTAGATTCTTATTGGACAAACTTGTAAAATTAGATTGATTATTTTTTGATATTAGGGATAAACAGATTTTGAAGGGATCTGTAACCCTTTACAATTTAGAAAAAAGCCAAGCTGCCGAAAGGACAGCCTGCAGCACCCAAAAGCCCAGCTCCCAAACCAAGAGCATCAAGATTTAGACTTCGAATTGCTCTTGTGGGAACGAAGCATCATATCAAAGGAAGGCCCGGAGGGTTTTGATTTTTTCCCTGTCACTGTAATCCAACCTTCTTCCACTTGTGCTGCCTTAGCCTACCAAGCCAACACGCTACTATCCTGGGTTTGATCCTTTGCAGCCATGGGGGTATCTTCATTGATCGATTGTGCAGATTTTTCTGAAAAGCTGCCTAGAGTAGGAGAAGAAGCATCTCCAACATTCGGAGACCTTGACCTTAGCTCAATACGAGTGGTAATAATAGCCCCTCGCGAAGGAGCATCCTTAGGGGAAGCTCCACAAGTCTGTGACTCAGAGGCAGCCACCTCTGAGAAGCTCATTTTTTTATCAGCTTTCTTCTCAACCGTATAATGACGATGAGAATCACCATTCCACCAAGTTGCCTTATGTATTTTTTTCTCAAATCCACATTGAGCAGCAACATGTCCAGTTTTAAAGCATCTTCTACAACGGAAAGGTATTCCTTCATAATCCAGTGATTGGACCCAAGTCTAATTGATTAGTTAAACTAGTTCTTTAATTGAATTAAATAAAATCTTTGTTCTAAAATGTTGAGAAGGAATTTAGAAATTAAGATAATTTTATAAAACTATTTCTTTATTGATTTAATATCAAAGTATTTGCACAGTATCTTCTCTTATTGCCAACTTACAAAATTTTAATTGACTTTTTATGTCCACAATGCCATGGTTTTCAATATGCAACACAACTTTGGGAAGAATTTTAAAGTATATATGCAGTCTCATGCCTATGATCTTGGAAACTTAATGATGGGTCCTTGCATCAAAAAATTCTCTACAATTTGTCTTCTCCTTTGCCACACACTAGTGCCCTTACCTTACTCCATAATGCTACCTCCCCTCATCCTCCTATTTTGGATCTTGATACTCCTCCCATGAAGGTAGTGAGCTCATCATCCTAAGTTGCAATGATAGCTCTAGCTAGGAACTCATTTTCTCATTCCTCAATGTTTAAATCTATATTTTGGTTTTTCTAACATTTTAATGCCCCTTATAAACTTTTTTGTTTGTAACATATTATATGGGTGGTTTGCCACCTTTTCATTAATCAAAAAATAAAATCAAAGGCTTTTCTCTAAAATTAGATAGAGAGGAATCTAATTAGGACTACAAAAATAATTGCATTGGAAAGGAATATTAATTAAATATTAAATTTCGTGAGTTGAGGAATGTGTATGACTTTATTTAGGGTATTAAATTATATTTTGAAATAAAATATTTATATAATTTTATTTAATAATTTTTTAAAGGGTTTTTATAAAACTTCAGATAGTTTAGAAGAAAAAATGCTTTATTTTAGCATTCACATTCATAGTTGATTTTGGAGAAATTTGGACATTTCAAGTGCTTTTGAATTAAAGAGTTTTGTACACCAAGGATTTAGCATATTGGATTTTACAAGTTTAATTTTGAATTTATATTTTTATACATAAAAGGATTTTGAGAATATATATGTTTAGCAATTAACGAATTTAATATTTATTGTGAATTCATGTTAAGTGTTGAATGAATTTTGTGAATGAAATTTATAAATTGCTTACTAGAGAAGAAACTAATCTTAGAATGACAAATTATTTATGGTTTTAAATGTAAATCAATGTACAATTAAAATTAAATCTTGAACGTTGTTGTATATTTATTCTAAAACATTACAAAATTTGATTCTCGAATGTTCAAATCTAAAATTAAGAATTAGATGACAAAACCTAGGTTATTGTATAGGAAGAAAGGTTGGGTCTATGAAAATATGGTAGAATATATTTGAAATGAATTGGATTTGTGTCCTAACTATTTTGATGAATTTGAATGAATAGAATTATATATTTCTAATATATATTAAATTTTAAGTTTGGAATGCAATCCCAAGTTTTCATAACATAGTGAAACTTGTAAGTGAAAACCTAGTAAAAGGAATATGAACATATGTTAGGGTTTGATCATATGTGTTAGGAATAGGATCACAGAGCAATATACAATAAAGTGAATGCAAAA